>JAJIYU010001170.1:0-38664 GCA_030144865.1 Tinospora cordifolia | reverse complement strand
CCATTTTTAAACATCTAAACTTATTTTATTTCCATACCATACCATATAATAGTCATTTAAAACATGTTTTCACACATTTTTATATTTATTTCATAATTTTTAAAAATTCATGTCTGAGTTGTGTGCGTTTAAAAACTTCGGGGTGTTACAATGCATCATGTGCATGAAATCATAGTTGTTTTTATGACTTATACGCATATTCTTAGGATTTGATGTATATTAAAGTCTTACACCCATTTTTAATCTCTTAGGCATGTTTAACCATCAATTTCCAACAAGTTATCTTGTTGGTTTTTGACCCATGCATGCATCAAACAACACCCTATTAGTGATCATGTTCAACCATCTGTTAAACATGCGTATAGTCTAATTGTTTCATGCATACATACTTTATTTATGTGTCCTCTCATGATACCCTATTATTAACATCATGAATAGCTTAGATCATTATTTTCAGCAACCAAACTTTTTAATTTTTATCATCTAGATGTATGGAAACATCATCACACATGCAACTTTACTCAACTTTGCCTTAGACATGTATATACCCTAGTTACATCATGCATATATGCCTTATTTGTATCCTTTATCATTATGTCCTAAAATCAGTATTTTGTGCATCTATATTCATATTTTTTCAGCAACCTCACTTGCTGGTTTTTCATCAAATAATACATTATTAACATCACTTTACCATATATATATATATATATCACTAATCTCTACATGCATCATGCATAGTCACTAGTTTCATGAACAAATATGCATATTTGATCCCTTTAACCATGTAGATGTTATTTCCTTCAACCTTTCATGTTTCCATAGATTTATAACCCTCTAAATCATTAGATTACTTGCTAAAAATAAAAAAGTAACCATTAAAAAGGAATAAGATCATTATACCTTACTAGCTACCATTGCCCGGAACGTCTCATTGATGATGTGTGCTTCAAAAGAGAGTTCTTGGCTCTTCTTTGGGCTGATTAACATTTTTGTTTTGATGGTGGAAGTATGAAAAGATCTCAAAAATCTTTAATGGAAATAATGATCCAATTAAGAGGATGAAAAGAAGGAGAAAACAAAAGAGAAGAAGGTGTAGTGATCATAGTGTAGATTGATACCTTATAGCATGGATTGTTGGTGACTCAATGCATGTAATTTTCACTTTTTTTTATAACCTTTCTCTATGGCTGAAGTTAGAGGACAACTAGAACAAAAGATAGAGAAAGAAATCAACATCTAAGGAGTGGAAAAGAATAGAGAAAGAAAGAAGAGAAGAGATAATGTAGCATATTACCTTGTAAAACCGATTTGAGGTCATTCTTGGACTAAAATCTCAAGTTTTTGTGATGTTCTTGTGTTAACTAGGGAGATGGACTAGGATCAAGAGAATAGAGAAGAATTTCGACTTTTGGGATGAGAAAATATGGGAGGCGCCACTTTTAGTGTTTTATAAGAATTAGGCTTGGTTTGAGAATAATAAGAGAGAATTTGAGTGTATTTAAGACTCTTTTTGTTGTAATTTCTACTAGAGTTTGATTTTTATCCAATTTTTTCTCTTTTAACTCATATGGAACATCCAAGGGTCCCATTCCAATGTTCCAAGCTTGCTTTCTTATTCAACTTCTGGCCCACATTCTTGCCCCATGTCAATTTTCAGCAATAAAGTATTTTAGGTCCACTAATTATACCTTTTTTTCTCATTTTGTCTATTAATTCTTTCTAAGTACTTATTTAATTCTTTCACACTTTTATTTACTCATTTAAATCACATCTTATTTGTGATTGTTGGATTTACTTTATGACCCAATTTCACTAGATTTTATTAATTAATTTTTATTTTATGTACAATACACTCTATATATACATATACTTGATTCTATTGAATTTTACTAAATAAATTTTAATATTTCTTAATAAAATTTTTAAGTCTTCTAGTAATGTTCTATTTTATGTAAATTACTCATAAGTTACTTTTATGAAATTGAGCTTGAGAATGTTCTATAAAGACTTGTAGTTTTGTATCATTTTAATGCTTGTATGTGAACCACAATGTTGTGTTTCGTGATAATGTTTGATGTCATTTTAATGATTATTTACTTACATTTTCATGTTCTAATAAGTATATTAATTTAAATTTATGCATGTTTAGTGACTTTTAAATAGGTTATAAAGAGGTTCCAATAGGTTAAATAAGTTATAAACAAGTTATTTGTTAAATATATAGTAAACTATGATATAAACAAGTTATAATTTAATTATACAATAAACTGATTAAATTAAATTTGGCAATAAACGTATTATGTTAAATTAAATACAACACAAATATAACCTATTTGAATAACATGGTAAATATGTCACGTTTTCATCCATGCTTGGGTTGACAATATATATGTAATATATACGTGTAACACGACTTGTTCACAAATTGTTTTCCTAATGTGATAAAAGTGTTTGTGTACTTGATTTGATCATGCAAGCATGAATCCATTAAATTATTTTTTTAACCCAACATTATGAAAATAGACACGAATAAATACTAAATAACTAACAAAACATTGTGGAATGTATCATCTCAATGTGACACTTACAAATTTTGTGGAGATGTGGGGATGAAAAGTTATAATTTTGATTTAAAATCAACAAACTTTATAATAGCAAACCATGTATGATTGTGTTTTTCGATTGTTATGCATAATTGTTAAAGTTAAGTTCACTTAAAATAACTTACTTCACTCTTCATATAACATGAAAAAGGAGATGGTTTCTTAGCTATAATGGCACTTGAACTTTGCCAACAACTTATAGCTGAACTTATGATAAAGTAGATTAAGGTTAGCACGAATCACATATTTAGGGTGGGTGAAGCCTCATGGATATTAAGTAACCACAAATATAGAGTCAAAAGAGATAGAAAAAATACATTTCTGTACAAAAAATAGAAATAGTTACATAAATATCAATATTTTTATTTTTATACATATATTAAAAAATTAATACCAAAAGTACTAGAAATCATTGATTAACAACTATTGATATACTATCAGTATAACATTAAGATAATATTTAGCGTATAAATAATGATATAATTTTAATGTATAATCGGTATAACATTTAGCTTATAAACAATAATATAATATTAATATAATATAATATAAACAATGGTATAATATTAATATACAGTTAGTATAACATTGATATATCATTTAGTTTGTAAACAAAAGTGTAACAGCATTGGTATGCAATTAGTATGACATTAGTATACAATGCTGTAAAAATCATTGATTAACAATATATACCAAAGTTGGTATATAGTCAGTATAACAGCGGTATAACATTTTATTTATAAACGAAGATATAACATTGATATACAGTTGATATAACATTAGTATATAGTATTGTAAAAACCAATGACAAATTATTTTGCATTCATCATTAGTCCATGTTGTTAAGATCCACTGTCACGAATGGGAAGTTTAATTAATATATATCATTTATCATATTAGAGTACTTTAAAGCTTATACTAAACATCTGTTTAAACAAACCTCTTTCCAATACATAATTTATAATGTGATTTTGAGTTAGGTGACCTCAGCCTAGAAGTCTAATAGATGATCATTTCTTCAACATGGCCTCTTTACACGAAACTTGAGTAGTTTTGAAAAAGGTGAAGCTCCTCTTTTCATCACCATTGCTGGTCTGTCGAAGCTCCTCTTTTCTTCACCTGGTTCGTCAAAGTTTTGTTGCTACGCTACCTACCCTACTGTATCAACAAAATACAATTGTTGCAGCTCAATGATTGACCTGCACCAACACTTTGCAACAAGGATCAAAACATAATCACGACGAGCACCTCTTGTCTTTGAAATTGATATTGAACTCTTGTAATCATATCAGCCATCAGTCATGGTTAACCCTGCCACGGTGATTCAACCAATTAACTCAGAGTCTACAACTTCACATTTACAAATCCTCACGATCACTCAAAAGATAGAACATAAAAGGATGAAGTATTCAACTTTAATATAAGGTATTTTAATCAGGAAATAAATAGATCTTTTGCACCTTGAGTGATGATGGAAACCTCTGAGCACCTTTGCATTTATAGACATATACACTGAAGACTTTTTGTACAAAGAGAATCTTTTGGGCTATTTGTTAGACGTGACTGTGCTCACAAAATTGGGTATGACAAGTTGGGTAGATCTATATTTTCAAGTAGGGTTCACTTCTGGGTTGACCAACTACGTGAATAAAATATAAAAAATCTATGAAAAAATTACAAAAGATTTCAAAAATAAACTTATTTTCATTATTGTATGTGTCTTTTTTACAAAATTTCACATATAATATATATTTTTAAATATTATCAAATATACCGGAGTATATATTTTTATACGATTAGGGCTTTTTCTTATTACTCTGCTCTTCACTCTTTGATACCCTAATGAAGAACATGGAAGATATTCACACACACACACACACACACACACACACACGCACACACACACGCACACACACACACACGCACACACACACGCACACACACACGCACACACACACACACACACACACACACACACACACACACACACACAGAGAGAGAGAGAGAGAGGCTGAAAGACAACACCCATGGCAAAAGCTGTGGTCTTCTGTGGAACAATGAAAGGCCACGTCGAGATAATCACATAAATTGCAACTTCGATTGATAACTCAAACATGATTGTTTCATCCTCCCGAGACAAATTCATTCTGGTTTGGCACTTGACCAAGGAAGAAGGTACTTATGACGTTCATTGCAGTCATCTCACTGGCCACTCTCACTTCATCGAAGATGTGGTCTTCTTGTCAGATGGCCACTTCCCTCTCTTTGGCTCCTAGAATGGCGAGCTCCATCTTTGGGACATCAATGCTGGCATGACCACTTGCCTATTCGTTGGCGCCACCAAAGACGTGTTCTTCGTCACCTTCGCCATCGATAACCACCAATAGACCGAGCAATGGCGATTGATGAATAGCAAAGTGATGATCTTTGTTCTTGATTTCTATTGGCAGATGATTGTTATAGTCGCAGAGGCAGAGGCAGAGGTAGAGGGAAAAGAAGGTGCCGAGAGACTCGGTGCGGAGGAGTGTCTGAAAGAGGAGGAGATGAGGATGAGAGGAGATGAGGATGATGGGAGACGCGACGAAGAGTTAGAGAGGGTGCTTCAAATGGAGTCCAACATTCTCGAGAACTGTGATGAGTTCTTGAAGCTCATCACAGCAAAGCAATGATCTCTAATCCTGATCTTTGTTGGCGGATGATTGTTATAGTCGAAGAGGCAGAGGCATAGGGAGAAGAAGCTGCAAAGGGAATTGTTGCGGAGGAGTGTCTGAAAGAAGAAGAGATGAGGATGATGGAAGACTTGGTGAAGAGTTAAAGAGGGAGCTTCAAATGGAGTCGAGTATTCCTAGGAACTATGATGAGTTCGTGAAGCTGTTCTAAATGGTATTGTTCCACCTTCTATAATTTTTAGTGTCGATGAACAATGATGAAACTACTGCGAAGAAGAAATGAAACTATTGGTGGTTGTTGGTGGTGGTTCTCGCCTGACCATTGCCGATCAGCCATAGCCTTAAAATCTATGGCCAAAATTTCATAATTTCGTTAAAGTTCTAAAGGCTCGATTGTATACCAATGTTAATTGCACAAAAGTTCTATAAGTTTGACTATCTACCAATGTATACCATTGTTAATTTTATAAAAGTTTGACTGTATACCAATGTTATATTAATGCTGTATAATTAATATACTAATGTTGTACTGACTGTATATCAACTTTTAATATACAATAAAAAGTTTTTATAACATTATATATTAATGTTATACCAACTATATATTAATATTATACCATTTTATATAAGTTAAATGTTATATCAACGTTATACCGACTGTATACAAACTTTTGGTATACTAATAGTCATTCATAGATGATTTTTATAGTATTGTATACTAATGTTAACCCAACTGTACATACTAATGTTATATCATTGTTTATAAATTAAATATTATATCAGTGTATATGACTGTATACTAAAGTTATACTATTGTTTATAAGTTAAATATTATATCAATATTATATCGATTGTATATTAATGTTATACCAATGTTTATAAGTTAAATATTATACCAAAGTTACACTAACAATATACCAATAGTGTATTAATCAATGACTTCCAATATTTTTGATATTAAGTTTTTAATATATGTATAAAAATAAAAATATAGATATTTGTATAATTATTTCTATTTGTCTATATGAAAATGTGATTTTCCCAAAATTTGTTGGACTGAAAAATAATCCCGTCAATTTGGCTTAGGAAGACTAAGGTTTGAATTGGGGCTCTGCACAGTATAATTTCCATTTACAATTAATTTTGGGTGAGTAAGAATATCCTGTATCAAATTTATTTTTTAGATATGATTTGAATTTTTAGATAGTAGATTTCAAATATTTTTTATCTAAACGAGAAAACTTGCCTATAAAGCTTGACTTTCTTAAATTTTAAACTTGTCCAGAAATTAAAAATTTCACTTAACTAAAGGTTCTTACATTGTTTCCAAAATTCTTAGATATATAATATGTTTAGCATGTCTAATCAGTACCAAATATGTCAATTTAAAGTATCACATCACATATAATGCTACATTTTTTCAACACATATCTACACCAATTTTATACGCATCAAACTATATATGCCAATCTAACAAATCTTATACACAAATCCTAAAAATTTTTGCAGACACCAATTTTATACACCATAAAAAATCTTTACACACATCAATTTATATTGCAATCAAAATCATGTATAAGTTTTCAATCTCTATGCTAAACTTACAATAAAAACTTACGTACAAATCTATGCTATACATGCAACCATATAAAACAGAAACAAACAAATCTATATGGAAACGCATTCTGACCAGTAACAACGATGTCTAGGGAGTTCTGATGATGGTGGAACGGCCGGGAGGACAAGAGAAGCAAGAAGAGGGGGAGCAAAGATGAGAGGGAGCAAGACAAGCACAAAATTAAACAAACTGCTCTTAGGGCATCTCCAATGGGGAGCTATTGAGCGCCAGCCTCCTGTGTCATACGCCCGTTGTTGGGCGTCTGACACAGATAAATTTCACCGAGCGTTCGAAATCGGTGAACAATATTTAAAAACTTTATTTAAAAATTTCACCGAGCGCTTGGACTCGAACTTGGTGAAGAATAGTAATATTTCTCCGAGTGCTCGGTGACACAAATAAATTTTACCGAGCGCTCGGACTCGGTGACGGATAGTAATATTTAAAAATAAGTTTTTAAATATTTAATTGTAAACAATATAATTTTTTATATAAATTAAATTAATTATTTATATTTTTAATTTAAATGTGAATAATAGTTATTTTAAAAAAATATTTTATAAATAAAATATTGTAAAATAACAATTATTAACATTTAAAAATGAATATTTTTAATTGTTTATTAAAAAGTAATTTTTTAAATAAATAATTATTAAAAAAATATAATTTGTATGTAAATTTAAATAATTATATATATTTTTAATTTAAATGTAAATAATAGGTATTTTAAAAAAAATTATATTTTATAATTAAAATATTATGATTTGTGTATTTAATGAATTGATGTGATTGTGAGATTTATACAGTAGAGTCTAATAAATATATAATATTATAATTGAGAGTTTAATGAATAAATGATGTGAATAATAAAATTAATGATGTGAAAGATTTATTGGGTAAGAGCATTGAAGATGCCCTTAGGTTTGCAATGTAAAGTACTAGCGGATAGATTAACACATTAATGCCCATCGTATTTCATTGGTGAAGATAAACACTCGCCAGCTATTTCACGCTTTTTTATGAAGTCCCATCACGAATCCATCACTATCATCAATGGATTAACGACAAAGATTTGATTGTTCATTTTCTCTGTAAATTTTGTTAATAATCTTTTGGTAACCCCTCGATACATTTTAAAATATTTTTCTGGTCAGTCTGTGCCCATTCCTTTGAAAAATACCAATAATTTTTTATTTCATTGCTATTTTCTTATTTTCTTGTAGTGAAACTCAATTTCTTTGTCTCTAAGAAATTCAATGTTAATTTTAGCATCATAATTCTTACTGTCCATTTTTTGAGGGTAGAAGAAGAAAGCAATAAGATGAAAAAAAAAAAAAACTAAGTGTAGTATTACGTTAACAAAAAGAAAATAGGTTCAAGGCTGAAAATAAATAAAAAAAATTATCTATTGTCATGACAATTGTTCCTTTATTTACATGTAATTTGTACGTCAAGTTATATGATTGGAGTAGATACTCCCTTCAAAAAAGTGGTACGCCAAACAAAGAAATATTTGTTTTACATAAATTAGAGAATTATATATATATATATTTATAAGTTGTTAATAGACTTTTGCAAGTTAGATTATTTCTATCTCGTATATACATGTGTTATTATTATTATTTTGTTTGATCCATATGTTTGAACTGTACATCAGACACATTGTGAAGGATGTGTTTTGTATCTAAAATATGATGGATAGGATAAGATTAAATTAAATTAGATAGAAAAGGGAGAAAATAATATGAGATAAAACAATACTATAAATTTAGTAGGTATTATTTTATTCTACAATAATAGAATGAGTTGTGGGTTCATAATTAATTTTAATTTTATTTTGTTATAGTCAAATATTAAAAATTAATCTAATCTTATATAATGCTATGTGCCAACCTACCTCCGGCAGGAATTGAGTGGAGAAAAAGGAAAGAAAGGGGGTTTCGTGTGGAAAACAATAATCTACTACTAATGAAGCATGATGGGCATAGTTTGTCAAGAAAAGAAAGAAGAGTGCACGTACATGTTTATAATTTGACCTATCAGAAAGTTTTTTTGTAAGCAGTGTTGATGTATTAATTGCTATCCTTTTGTAAGAATGTTATGTGCCCCTTTGGGCTTCTTAAGGGAAGGAAGGGATAAGATTCCATCAAATAATTTCTCAACTTTTTGGAAAAGTGGATAACTGCGTTGCATGCTCTGATGCTCATCATATCAATCCAGGTCAGCAGGAGAATGTGGGCCCTTTATTTTATCTGGTTATCTCAGCATATTATTTCATAAATATACTATATTTTAATTAACTTAAAACCTTTTGCACAAATCAAAGCTGGTAGGCTAATCGAGAATACGGTGGGGCCTGTCCTTAAATTAAGATAACAAGGAAACTTAAAATTCTTATCCATGCATCGTTGATTCTTTGCACAAGAAAATAATAAATTATTTTAATTATTATTTAAAAATAAATTTATTTAATAAAATAAAAATATTAAATTGATAACTACTATTTCATATATATATATATTTATTAATTTAATAAGTTAATTTAAATTCTTTAAAAAGAATAAATGGAAGATCTAGTTTGTTACACTAGTTATAATGTAAATCATATATTCATTTTCTACATTGAAACAGCTTTCAATTTTTAATAACGATATCGTATTAGTATTGTATATTGTTTAAGCATTTTGTTTGGAGAAATGGAGAAATGTGTCCTATGTCAAAAAATTGTGAGTACCCGACGTCGATCTCTAGAAATATCCGACTGCTTGAGCTATCGGGCCGTGCTGGCCTTTCTGCTTCGGTTCTCGCGTCTTTCCTCGCGGCGAAATGACAGCTCCAGAAGCGTGCCTGAAACGCAAAGCCAAATACCCGCCACCCGAGTGTAAAAGTTTATCGTTAAAAACTAACATTTCTTTTCCCGATCCAATAAAAAGGAGAAGAAAAAGAAAAAAAGAAAAAAAAATTTTCTGCTATAAATATCTTTTGTACAGATTCCCTTTGGAGATCCATCTTTTCCCTCCACACTTTCGCATCGTAAAAACCATGTCGACAATTAGAGCGGAATCTTTACTACATCATCAGCATCACCACGCTAAAACACCTAGATTTCATCCACAATGGAGGAAAACCAGACTGGATCTTTTGAATTGCAGTTCCCAAATCACATTTAATGGCAGGAGCTTCTGCAATTTCAAACCTCTTGTTGTTCCCTCGGTTAGAGCTAGTTCGAGCGACGCTGCTCTCGTGGAGGTTTCGCAGTCGGCTGAGTTGCTATTTGAGGAAACGTTCCGGCTGAAGCGAACTCAATCGGTGCGATCTGTTCCAATTTTGTTTTAGTTTTTAATGGTTTTAGAGGAATTTGGTGGTTCTGATTATTAGTGTCGCGTAATTGGTTTGGAACGGTAGGAGGAGGGGAAGGTTTCGGTGAGATTAGGTCAAGGAGAGAGCGAAGATTGTTGGCAGTTGACGGTGGGATGTGATCTTCCGGGGAAGTGGGTTCTGCACTGGGGTGTAACTTACGTTCAGGACGTCTCCAGGTAAGATTTGAAAATTGAGTAGAAAAAGGTTCAATCTTTATAGTTAAACATTTGGACTTCAATCTGTGTATTAGTGAATCTGTTCCTGCGTTTTTGTCAATGTTGATGATCAATGGTGTATTTATTTTGTCGACAATTTCAGTGAATGGGATCAACCTCCACCTGAAATGAGACCCGCCGGTTCCATTGCGATTAAGGTATGTTTGGATATTTTATATTTCGATATTATAATAGGCTCCTAGGATGCAAGTAAGGTTGCAAATAATAAATTGATGTGGTCCAGGCCTTTCCCATGACCCACATAGGTTGGAGCTTTGAAAACCAGGCTCCCTTTCCTCTTCTGTTTGTTTATGCATGTATGTATGCGTAATGCTTTTTGTACCCTTGTTCTACACTGTCCTTATACAGTCATTATGTTAGGGTTGTTGAGTCACATGTATGACATGTGATGCGAGATGATCTAGTGGACATGCATGCACGATTGTAGTTTGAGATTTTATATAGAATGATTCGCTCTCCCTGTCTATCTCTCTCTCTGTGCATGTGTGAATTTATTCTGTTTATAGGACTATGCAGTGGAGACACCGTTTACGTCAATAGAAGGAAAACAAGGACATGAGGTGCAAATTGATATTAATTGTAGTTTATCAATTGCAGCAATTAATTTTGTTCTTAAGGTAAATCTTTTCCTCACTTGGAAGCTTTAAATTATCTACTACTCATTGCAGGATGATGGAAAATTATGCATCTTACCTTTCAAATGTTGTTTTCTGGGTTAGGATGAGGATAGTGGATCCTGGATTCAGCACAGGGGGCGAGATTTCAAAGTAGCTCTTACAGATTATGTTCATGAAGATACAAATATTGTAGGTGCAAAAAAAGGCTTCAGTCTATGGCCAGGTTGTATTGATAATTATAAATTATCGATAATGTGTTGTTATTAATATTTATGATGTTATAATCATTCTCGTATATAGTTTTTCATGGTCTTAACGATGCACTAGGATGCATGGTAATAATGCCATAATCAGTTTCCCTATAACTTTATGCATGTTCTAGCCTATTTGTTAAAAAAAACACTTTCTTATTTTCTTTGTATCTTATTTTTATGTTTTTAGTACATGTATTTTTAATTTTTACTGCGACAATTCTATTTTTTATGCACTTGTTAGCTCATGATTTAATTTCCTCTTATTTCCAACTTGTTAACCATCCTCTGGTTGACTAACTGATTAGAAGATTAGGTAAGCTACATTAAGATTGTGGGAAGGAGAGAAGTTGTTTGGTGCCATTGTTCAAGTTTTGTCCCCATAATTTGGGTTTAACTACAATTGCTCAACTCTGCCACTTCATTCTATCAGGCATCATATGTTCTAAATGTAATTGTGCTTTCATACCATCTGTCTATATTTTATTGTCTTGAAAAGCTGAGAAATAGTATCTTTTATTCTATATTTAACATCTTTCCTCAAGTGAACTATTTGTTAAAGCATACTGAGATGAGTTAATTGTTACTAACATGTGTTTTTTCTTCCCTTTTTTTTTTTTAAAACACCTTGCTTCAGGTGCTCTTGGCCAACTATCCACTGTGCTCATTAAAGCAGAAGAATCTAAGAATGAAGGAAAAGAGAAAAAAGGTGAATCCAATGATCGAAAGCAGCATAGTAGACGTCTAGAAGGTTTCTATGAAGAATGTTCCATCTCCAAAGAAGTTCCTGTTCAGAACACACTAACTGTTTCTGTTAAGAGATGCATTGAGAAGAAGAAAATTTTTGTTAATTTAGAAACTGATCTGCCTGGAAATGTTGTCGTTCACTGGGGAGTTTGCAGAAATGATGATAGAAGATGGGAAATACCTGATGCTCCACATCCGCCAGACACCAAGATTTTTAAGAAAAAGGCTTTGCAGACTTCATTGCAGGTATGAAAGTGAAATTGCATTTAGCTTTAAGCACGAAGTTTTAATGATGAAAACGATATTATTGCTGAGAGATGAGATGCTGAGATACATTAGTGGTAATAACTGGAAATATTAAGAAATGATTTCCGATTGCAGAACATAAAATAAATTTGGTAAAGGTGGTTTGATACACATATATTTGAAAGAGAGTCCACCAACTGGTGTCACATTTGACCTAAGTTTAGTGACGAGACACTAGGGCACTTGGTAAACATTTTATATGAACTACTTATGTGTCTTTTGCCACATCTCTCATGACAATATTGAGTTGCATAACTTAGAATACCAAAAGAAACTCTTGTGCTACCCTAGATTTGTATTCCACTTGTTCCATTTCAAACTCATCTATAGTATCTTCTAGCACTAATATCTTACTCAATTTTCTTCAAAAATAAACATATGTTTTCTGCATCACTTAATTCATATATGTTTCACATCCTTAAGGACTGTATTATATGGAGCTTTTATATTATAGTGTCTTCTAAAATCATTTCGTTTCCTCTCTTATTGTACTTTGATGAATCTCCCATGAAAGTGACATATTATTAAACATTTCTTGAACTTTCATTTGACCCTTCAACCTACCCCCTTTCATTCGAGGCCCATATTGGAACTACTCTCTTAGTGTGTTCTAGTATTCATCATCTTGACATCTACTATGACTAGTCTTCCAAATTGACGAGTATTTCTATGTTCTTAATTGTCTTTATACATATCATTTTAGCTCTTCTTTTGCCTCTATAATCAAATTACTCTCATTTCTCTTAGTTTGGACTAGTACTATTTGTAGAATATATTCATTTTTAATTTTATCTTTTAATGTTTTAAAACTCTTACTCTCTCCTAGTTGTGCGACAACGAATGTGTTGTACATTGGGCATGAATATTTTTAATATTATTCTTTAAAAATTTGTTGCATATATTTCCCCTATGTGTAAACAATCCGCCCACAAAAAAGAGGTCTAGATTTATTATTATTATTATTATTTTTTCTGGTTGTTGTTGTCATGAAAGAGAAATGTCAGGAAGGTACTTTGTGGGTAATTTAGTTGGAAAATCTTCAAGATTGGACTCCACCCAAACACAGCAATCACTAGATGGCTGTGAGGTGTACATCATGCGACACCTCACTTGAAGCTTTAGCATCAAGTCTAGACTGGGATGCGTTTCATTGTGACATGGGCATCTACTAATTTTAGAATACTGTCCTTATAATGCTGATCTTGCAATGCTAATGTCCAAATCTTTCATGCTGATGTGCATCCTTAATTTTACCATCTTTGCTATGGTAAGATATGACGAGTGAGAATTTCTTTGTGCTCGGAAGGATTTAGGTTTTGGGTGAATTGTTTGTGTTCACAATAATTTTTTTTATAATTTGTTTCAAATTTTGGATTATTATCACCTCATAATAATAGTAGTAACCAATATCTTGTTACAACTGTTTTTTAGTACAAATTGACAAGATTCTTGCATAATTTAATGGAAAAGGAAAGTGGTTGGGAGGATTGGATGAAGATAGGTCCTTTCTTAGACAAATTGTTATGACATTTCAGGTCCCTTATTTAGGGAGGAAGATTCTGCTGTAGGTTTGATACCATGAATAAAATCATTATCTTGCAAATGGTTGTGGCAACTTGATCGCCATTTGGACAAAATTATTAGATCCCCTAACGACATATACGATTCAAAATTCATATTAATCTTTTTTTAGTTTCTACTATTATTAAGTTCTTTTTGTTCCTCGTTGGGTTTTCATCAATGTTTTCCACCTAACTACAACTTCAAAGAAGTACCCCATTTTATTGACGGATTGAATTTTTCATTTGCTTTTGCTTACTTAACTTTGTTGAGAATGTCTCTTGCAGCCAAAAGAGAATGGACATGGAAGCAGAGGGCTATTCTCTTTAGATGAGGAATTTATGGGATTCCTTTTTGTTCTGAAATTGAATGACAATACTTGGTTGGATTATTCGGGTGATGACTTCTATATTCCACTTTCAAGTGGGAGATCATCTGTTGTTGAAGTATCTGAATCAAGTTTGGCTGGGAGATCTGAGAATGTTGCATATACTCATGAAATCATCAATGACATTAGGAATTTGGTCAGCGGCATATCCTCTGAAAAGAGTCGAAAAGGAAATTTGAGAGAAATGAATGAAAGTATCCTTCAAGAGATTGAGAAGTTGGCTGCAGAAGCCTATAGCATCTTTAGAAGCTCTGGTCCTGCATTCTTGGAGGAGGCTCCTTCTGATACTGAGTTATTGATGCCCTCTGTGAAAATATGCTCGGGGACAGGCTCTGGTTATGAAATATTGTGCCAAGGGTTTAATTGGGAATCTCATAAATCTGGGAGATGGTACATGAATCTCAATGCAAAAGCTGCTGAATTATCCTCACTTGGTTTCACTATAGTGTGGCTGCCACCGCCTACTGAGTCTGTATCACCTGAAGGTTACATGCCAAAGGATTTATATAATTTGAATTCCAGGTAATTTTTTATTTAATATCTTTTTATTCTTGTGTAGTGAATGTTCAATTCATCTTTGTAGAATATGATGTTTGGATGATAGTTTTAAATACATTTTTTTCGTTAATGATCTTCAAAAATCACAGTGGTGATTAAACTTCCCAATTAATGGTGTTGGGAGTGCTGCGGCCAAATAATGGTCTAAGTGGGTGTTTAATGTGTGTTTTTGTGTCCGTTATCTATTCTAAGTGAACATATATTATACTCCATTGTTTTCTATTGAGACACTTCGACAAACATGAAACATGTCTTTTGGTGGTAACTATCAACTTTTTTTATCTGTTATTTATTATTATTTTTTAACATGCACTGCTACGATGGAATTGGAAACTTTTTGATGTGTGATATTCAGGTATATCTAGATTTTGATGAGAGAAAAATGGAGGGGATAAATGTTGAAAAACTATGTCTTTCCAGGCCAGTTAAGGTTAACTATGCTTGATAGTCACACCATACTAGAATTTCATAGAATAACCTGAATCTATTGAAGTACTCATACCTTCAATTTTAAGTAGAGTTTCACTATGAAAAGTTTGGATTAGCTTTGTTAGAAACTACTTAAATAAGATTTGTCCTTAAAATTTTAGAGCTGTAGCCAAGCAAATAATTTTCTCCATTGCATTCATAGCTTGTTGCCATTATGCTGCACTTGTAGACTTAGACTTTCCTTTTTAGAAGCTCTACGTACAAGATACATATACCTGACTAAAATCTGTGAAAACTAGGATCAAGGGCCTGGAAAAAATAAATACTAAAAACACTGATAAAATTAGTAAAAATTTAGTCTTTATTATACATATTCCTAAACTAATATAACTAGTATATAATACATTCATCATTTCTGTAATTAGAAACCATATAATACAGAGCTTTAGCTGTTATGTGGGCACTTGAAATCTGTATCAAGCTAACAAAGTTTTTAATTTTTTGTTTAGTTAAAATATGTGGTTTGGAAAAATCTATATCTAGCTTACAGAAATTGTAAGTATTATACATTTACTCGCATTTGCTTGGCCTGATGAATGGAAATGTCAATTGTAAAGCTTCATTTTGTACGCTTCAATGCACTTCCTGACATAAGCGTTTTTGCCCCTATCACTTAATAGATCAATTTTGTGGTATGAAGCAGTTTTGTCAATGCAATAGCTAGGTGGCCTAGTTGCTTAGCCCTCCTCACTGCCTAGGTGGTGGCCCGGGTGTTTTTAGAGGTATTTGTAATATTTATTTTGTTTAAGGGCTTAAAATTTTCTTTTTGTCATTTTTAACAAATAACCCTAACCTAACATGATATTAAACCCTCTCAACTATCACTTTCTTGATTCTTACCTCTTTTGATCTTTATCTTGTGTCCTCTTGATTTTCGCTGCCTTGTTGTCTCTCTCACTTGACATCTCCCTCTCCCTTGACATTTGTTTCTCTTGATATATCACTCTCAGTTGACCCCTTTTTCTTTCTATCTAGATTCTCTCTCTCTCTCTCTCCCTCTCTTTTCATCTTTGTATCTCTTGGCCTCTCTACTTGTCTCTTGACGAAGGTTAAGAGATCTGTCTTCTTGCATCTCATATATATATAATGTGATGAACCAATAAATAAATAAATTAATCTTCAAGGATTTCTAGATAATTATTTTATGATTTGCCTTGAACTTGCCTAGTCTTCGCGTAGGCCCTAGCTTGCCTTATGGAAGCTAATCGTCTAGGATCTTTTTCCAGCCTTGACAACTCTGGTATGAACTGCTCATAATTTAAGATTGAGATTGCTTTTTGGATGTATTTGTTGAAAATTTTTGATTAACATATACTTTAACTTATATAGAATGGAAATTATGGAACTAGTAGAAAATTCTTCTCTTCTTAAAATGAAGGATTTTCGAAGTGCCAAACGAGTTCTGAGTTCTTTTACCAATGAATCTATCTTTCTAGGACCTAGTTGTCTCAAAACTTTCTGGACAGTTGGATGGGTGGAGAGGGGGGTTCATATCAAGAGGAAGGGGGACTTGCTTTTATTTAAGTTGGTTCTTGATGCTATTCCAACATATTGCCACTCTACTGCATTCTGGTTAGTGTTGCTACGACTATTGTTAAGAGAATGAAGCTCCATTTTTGGAAAGCATTTGATAATGTCAATATTTTACACATAATCAATTTATCGATTGTTCAAAGACCATTGGCCAAATGTGATCTTGCCATTGGTTGTATCTTTCTCAAAATTAAAGTTCTTTATGCAAAATGGATATGGTGGTTAGAGAAGCATGCTTTATGGGCTACAATTATCTCTAGTAAGTTTGGTCCAATTATCTATGGTAGAAAAATTATCCCAGCTGTTCATTCAACCTTTTTTAGCCCTTAGAAATTTGTGTCATCTAAGATCCCTAACATGTTTCTGCTCTAGCATCTCGAAGTGGGTGATGATTCTTCTTTCTGTTTTTTTTTTTAAGATTGATGGTTAAATGATATCTTTCCTGTCTGAAACCTTTCCAAGAATTTACCACGTCTCATCCTTTCCTTACCACCCAGTTTCCTATTTCATCTCCCCATCAACTGATTTGCAGTTTCCTCATTGGCATTTATCATTACTCCACCTCTCACAGCTGGTCAACTTGCAGAGCTCTCTTCCTTGATTTCCTTTTTAGGCTCAGTTCACCTATCCACTGATCTGGACAGCTTATCTTGGTCTCGTCACCCTTCTAGTTATTACTCACATAGCTCCTACTTCCATCATCTTATTGATAATGATTCTTTTCTCCTTCCCTTTCACTTCTCACATTTTGATGGTTCTCATCCCATTTAAAGTTAAAGTGTTTGGGTGAGGTTCTTAGCCCATAGCAAGCTTAGTAAATGAAACATTCTTTGGAAAAGAACACCTTTCCTTTCTATCTCTCCTGCCGTTTTTGTCTCAATTTAATGAAAATGCTGATCATCTATTTTTCATATATTTGTTCTCCTCTATCCTTTGGGAGGAATGGAATCTTAGGCTCAGGGATAGGTTCTCCATACCTAGATCTCATGATGTAGGCTCAAGATTTCTTAATGTTCACATTCTGTCGCATTGAGATGTGAAAATCAGGAGGAGTGCAACTTGGACCAATAACACATTTTTAAAGGAGATGCTCTTTCAGTTCTGAATGTTAAGAATCATAACATTTTATGGCCAGCTCCTTGTTGCTTGCTTTCAATTTTAGTGGCAGTTATTTCTATGGATGAGTGGATTAGGCATTGGGCAGTTGTTTGGATGTTTCTTGAGGGTCAATGGTTCTTGTTTGTTGGAATCTGTCTTGGTTTTGGCTTCCTTCTGTTTTGTCGCTCTGTTGAGATCTTTGTATGAGTAGTTCTGGTACTCATGTTTTCTGTTTCTGTTCTTAGTACTTTATCAATACGATGCTTGTTTATTCTCAAAGAACAAAATAAAAAAAGGGTAACCCCTTAAAGATAAATGAGGATTGTCTTATGGAACTTTGCTGGATTTGTATTCATAATATTATTTAGATTTGTGGGTGTGCTTCGTCTACTGAAGTAAGTCATGATAGAGATGAAACTCTTTTTGACTACTGGGATATATTTGTGACTTTTATTCCATATGGAAGTTTTGATTCTTGTTTAAACCGTGATATTTTTTATTTGCAAGAACCCCATGCACTATATTGTGTGAACTTTGAGCTGGCACATCATTAGATAATGACTCAAATATGTTTTAGAATTGAAGGTCTTAAATTTTGATATTCAGTATCTTTTAATGAATGAAAATTTCTCTGCTATAAATTTGTATGTATTTTGGGCATGAAATTTGTATTATGTTGGTTTTTGATTTGAAAGTGGCTCTTTCATATTGATTTCTCATTGGCATGTGTACAAGATATGGAAATATGGAAGAACTAAAGATTCTTGTCAAGAAATTTCATGAAGTTGGCATCAGAGTTCTTGGTGATGTAGTCTTAAATCATCGTTGTGCTCACTATCAGAATAAAAATGGTGTTTGGAATATTTTTGGTGGTCGGCTCAATTGGGATGACCGTGCAGTTGTGGCAGATGATCCGCATTTTCAGGTAGGTTGCCCTCTCTGACTTATGGTGCTTCATGCATAAGCAACCTGATCATGGTAAACATCAAGTTGAGGTGAACAACTCAGTAGCAAGATTTGAAATTAACATGCTTTTAGGAATTTAGTTATATTGAAGACTTTTGTTGTCCCTTTCTAGCTGTATCTGCTGCGAGAGAATCTTTTTATTTTATTTATTTATTATTTATTTTTATGCAGTTTTAGCTTTTTTAAGTTCATCGTCCTTGACTTATTGATAAAACATAACTTGCCTGCATTTGGGAACTGGATTGTGCTGTTTTATTCAAACAGATGTTCCCTTTTCTTATAATTTTCTTTTTTACAAAAATTCAATTTCAACTGAATTAGACTCTTCAGAGAGTGACAATTCATATGAGGCTTCAGATGATGCATATTTACTCAAATGGTATATATCTTTCCTACTCCTAGGAGGCGTCCATTTTCTATGTGGTTTGAACTTCATTTTGTCAATTTCGATGTGGTTTCTTCATTTAAGGCAAGTGGTATTCAAGTTTCTGTAACCAGTGAGATACCATCTTATTCTACAGGGCAAGGGCAACAAGAGTAGCGGAGATAATTTCCATGCTGCTCCAAACATTGACCATTCGCAAGAGTTTGTGAGGAAGGATCTGAAGGAGTGGCTCTGCTGGCTGAGGTTTGATGATGTTTTATTTTAATTTTGTATGAGGGTTTTTTCTAATTTTTTTTTTCTAATATATGTGAGTCTACCTCTGTGTTTTCCTTTTGGTTTCTATTTAAACTCAAAAAGAAAAAAGGGAGTTGGAGAGTTGTCAAAAAAATGGGAAACAAATTTAAAATGGGAAGTATATGTAAGCCAAGTACCATGACCATTTTAGTTTCCCTCTTCAGTGCTAGACATTGGAAGCCCAATGGAATGTGTGTCATGGTACTTATCAAAAAAGAAACATTTTAAGTACTAGTTAACTATGGCTTAGTTGAGGAACTACATCTGGAGCAATATAATTGTTCACATCAATTTTGAAAAAGGTAGTTTTTATTTTTAACTCAAGTGTAGAGTTGTAGATGTAGGTATTTTCCTAAGTATGCCCTAGGAAATAAGAGTTTTTTCTATCTTTTTTATTTTTACATGGATGATTTATCATGAATGACAATTCAGATTTTTGCTTGAGAAATATTGTTTTTAAATTTTAATTACTCAATTATGCTATGTTTATAGATTGTTTAATTCCACAAACACACTATGTATACAATAAAATATAAGGTATTATAGTTTAACTTGGAAACACCTTTTCAAAGTTATATGCTTAATGGGTGTTCTACTTATAGTGCTCCACGTGTAGTTATTTGAGCCAAATTTTCTAAATGGCCTAAAGACAATCCAAATTGATATGTAATGGACCTGCAATGGGACAAATACATTTATTTTTTAATTGGTCATCATTCAAATTTGAAGAAAAGTAGTCATACTGCAATTTGCTAAAACTTATAGCTTATTCAACTCTTTTTATAAGTGTGGGTGTAGCTGCAAATGTCAACCCTTTCCCTGCAATTGCAAGAGAATTGTA
Organism: Tinospora cordifolia; assembly: GCA_030144865.1. Taxonomy (NCBI): domain Eukaryota; kingdom Viridiplantae; phylum Streptophyta; class Magnoliopsida; order Ranunculales; family Menispermaceae; genus Tinospora; species Tinospora cordifolia. Next base: position 18,142 of record JAJIYU010001170.1, on the reverse strand, counting down.
CACTTGGCACGCCCTTGTTTACTCAACTTCTGTACAGGAGGGGAAGGGTTATGGCTAGGGATCACATATACATACCTTGACAACACTGGTCCTAAATTTTTCTCTATTATATTTTTGGGTTTCAAGTAATCATTGGAAAGTTGAAAAAATTTATTGGGGGATTAGTGCATAGTGGTGATATTGCTTTGTCTGAAGTTATGAAATTACTTAGATGTGCTGAATTGGGAAGACAAAGTTGATGGTGACACATGCTTAGCAAATGAATTTTCCCAACCTCTTAGGTTATCAGCTTTACACAATCAGCCTCTTTCATCTTCGTTTGTGAACCCTCAGCTGCACTACCTACATCCTCACTGAATTGGAATCTCCATCTCTCCAGAAACCTCACTGACAGGGAACAGATTGAATGGAAACCCTGACACCAAGACTTGAACAAATCACTTTAGGAATAACACCAGACACTCATATGGCTGTCATCTTGATCTTTCGGATTTACATGTTAGTCCTATTTTACCCTACTAACTGATGACCAATCCATCCCAACGTTCCTCTTGGCATCTCCAATTTGGAAAAGCTGCAGTTTCTCCAAGGTTTGGGTGGCTTGCCATCGAAAACAAACTAAATACACGCAAAGTTTTTACTGAAAGGGTATTTTTCTTCACATTGTTGTCTTTTCTGCAAGGAGGAAGGAATATCGCTGGAGGACGATGAGATTGTAATTACACACAGTTTGGAGGAGGTGGGCTGATTTCAGTGGGAATTTATTTCGTCATACTGAAACTGTATTAGACACATTATCATTACCTAACATCAAGAATACAGTTGAAGGTGAAAAACAGATATGCATTATTGCCTCGTATTCCTTTGTTGTATATATGGAATGAGAGGAGTAGCAGGATTTTAGAGAAGCAAGGAAGACTGGTGCAACTTTGTGCGAGAATGTTAAATTGTTTGCTTGTATATGGGTGGTGCTTCCCCTTTTAATAGAGGGTTCACTCTTTCTGATAGGACGAGGCGCTGGAATGCATGCATAAAAACTTCTTTGGTTAATTGATTGAGTGTAATTGTGGACATATTGAATGAACCTTCCTATTGTTGCCATTACTGGTGCTAGAATGATAAAAAGCTTCTTGTTTTTTCTCCAAACAATAAAAAAGAAAAAAAGAAATTACTAAGATGTGCTACTTGTGGATATAACTTGTTTGGTGTTCCAAATCAGAAAAAAAAGGTTTTTGCTAGATTATTTTTTGTTTCTTAATTTTGACAATTTATTTTTGTAAAATTGTCTTGAAAATACGAAAAAATATGTTTTTTTTCCCCGTTTTAACATAAATCCAGTCCTAATGAATTTCCATTTAAAAGCCAACTTGATGACTGTGTCTGCTGCTTTGTAAGTATAGGGAAGAAATAGGGTATGATGGATGGAGACTTGATTTTGTTCGAGGATTTTGGGGAGGTTACGTTAAGGATTACTTAGATGCAACTGAACCCTACTTTGCTGTTGGAGAGTATTGGGACTCACTCAGTTACACCTATGGTGATATGGACCAAAATCAAGATGCACATAGGCAGAGAATTATTGACTGGATAAATGCTACGAATGGAACTGCTGGCGCATTTGACGTTACTACTAAAGGGATCCTTCATTCTGTAAGAAGTTTGTTTATGCTCTTGTGATTCCCTATATAATTTCCATGTTTGCATGCTACTTCCTGACCTTCTCTATGAAAGCATTCCTTTTCAAATAATTACATGATCTTGCTCCATTTATGAAGTCTGTTGTTTAATAATCAGACGTTGAAAATGTCATATTTTCTTTACGTGATTGTTGTTTACAGTAGGCATGTATTTGGTTATGGTATCTCCATAAGGTCCTTAAACCCCATGATGCAACTACTGCATTGAACTCTGGCGCCATCTATTACAACATCTTGATCTGATAGCATTATGCAAGGACCCTTTCTAGGATCCTACCATTCAGCACCCTAATGCCGGCAATGATGGCACATATACTTCTCGGCCTAAACATAAAGCATACTGGGAAGAGATAGTAATATATAGGAAATGTGAGAATCTTGGCCCCTTTGGAAACATCTGAACACATGTTCATGCTGTCATAACAATTTTTTTGAAAGGAAACTAGATAATATTATATTAAATAAATGCTGTCATAACAATCAATAAGAGGAATGCATTCTCTGACATTCTAGTCCAAGAGGCACACCTACCCAAGCAAACAATTGGGCTACAAGCTGTATCAGTGTCTCTATAATCCATGCAGCATGATGATGGCTACTAAATTACTCCTATTACTTTACTTTTAATGATCTTGCTCATTATATCAATAATAATATTCTGTTCATGGTGTGAAAATTAGCCAAATTAATTAGCTAGTTTGGACAATTGAAGTGAAGTTCATTTGTATTGTAAAATTTAAAATTTTGTCAAAATCTTCAAAAAATCAGCGAAATTTTCCTAAAATTGAAGTTTTAACGAATTTTGCAGAAAAAAATGCATAAAAAAGACATAAAAGTGTATTTTTTAATGAAAGAATCTACGTGGTGCACATAAATTCTTTTTAATAATTATAGGGATTGTGTAAAAAAACTTATCTCTATAATTAAAGAAGATTGAAGGTAAGATATGTGTAATTGGCGTATGACTATCTAAGAGAAAGAAGAATGAGTTTTTAACCTGAAGGAGAGATGATAAAGAGAAGAAAAAAAATAAGCTGAGCATTTAAAAAGAGAGGCATTGAGAGCAAAAAGAGAAGCGAGAGTCATTTACCATAATTGATAGAGAAGATTGAATATACTTATGCTTGCGCCAAATAGTGAGCCAACGATCAATCGAACTAGGCTTTATGTTTGCATGACCATTAGGGTTTAACAATAAGTTTTTAATATTTTATATTTATTTATTTATTTTATAATAATAGTTTTAAGTTAACATGTGTGATGTGCATTAGACATTGTTAATGTTAAAATATATGTTTAGAACCATTAGGTATATCTTTTATATGTAAAATATATTTATTTATATTTGTTTTTATTATTTTCAATAGAAACTATGTGTTCTAAATATTATATTAAAATATTACAACACAAATTGAATATATATCTTCTATAGTGATAGTGATGTGAGATGTATATTTTTAGCATTTACATAATATTTTTTTGAACTTTTCTTTGTTGGAAAATTTTATAAAAATTCGAATTTTTTGAACTCTTTGAATTAATTCTAATTATCAAAGGTCGAAGTTTGGGGTGAAGATAAACTTTTGTTCCTTGATTCTGATTTACTTTATCCTTGAAAACAAGAAAGAAATATCATTTAACTAGCCCCATGAATGTTCAAATATTATAAGTGTGAGTTCCAGTACAAAAGAACTACATCTTTGTACCGTATCTGAGCACAGCATATATGAAGTTTGCATGTGTTAGCATTGTATTAAACTGAAGAGTGTCCTGTTTTTATTGGATTTACATGATAAAATTTGTTGTACTGAAATTATGCATTGAATTAAGCAAAAATGACTGTCCTATGCAAGTAATTCTAATAAATGTGTATATTCTTTCAACTAGGCTTTGGAAAGATGTGAGTATTGGAGATTGTCAGATTCGAAGGGGAAACCACCTGGGGTTGTTGGATGGTGGCCATCACGTGCTGTGACTTTCATAGAGAATCATGATACTGGTTCTACACAGGTTTAGATTGCTTTGCAGTTTTAGTGGCTAAGTTTTTACTTCAGCTCTTCATAACTTCTTTTTTTTTTTTTTTTTTTTTTTTTTTTTTTTCTCAATTTCTTATCATGAAGCAATGAAAATGAGCTAAAATCTGCTTCTTCAACATTTACGTCAAACAAAGTTGTAGTGACTGCACAACCTGATGAGACCTTCAAAACCTTATGTACCTGTTGTCTGTTGATAGTAGGACAATGCTAAATTAGCCTTCTTCTGTTTATTCCATAGGGTCATTGGAGATTCCCAGGTGGGAAGGAAATGCAAGGGTATGCCTATATCCTGACACATCCTGGAACACCAGCTGTCTTTTATGATCACATTTTCTCTGATTACCGGGCTGAGATTTCAGGACTTATATCACTTAGGCACCGTACAAAGATTCATTGCCGGAGTACTGTATGTATCCTCTGAACTAAGTTTGAACTTCATTTTTATTCTCTTTTCCAAAATTTAATTGTGTTAGTTAGCTAGTGTTTGTATTATTTAGCATAAGCATCATTGGTCTTATTTTGTGGTTGGAATGAATTTTTTTATTCACTTCAAGCGAACCTGGACAGAAGGTGGCTTGTGGATCTTCCTGTAAGATGGAAACTATGAATCCCATTTGGAAAATCATCCTGCCCTATATTGTTCAATTAAATTCATTGGGCGCATGTGGTAGACTTACATGGGAAAAGAACTGCATCTAGTATATATGCTTTTGTAAGTCGGGCAGTTGGATTATACTGTTGCATGTGCATAATCCGATTTATGTTCATGATTTGTTTCATACTCATTGCCTTTTGAGATAGATCATAGAAGTACAGAAGCATAGCAATGTCCGAATAGATCTAAGATTACATTTTCCTTCTGGGTAAGGTTGAAATGTCAGCAACTCCAAGCCCATTTGATGAAATGAGAACTGAATTAAAATTTTCTGATGGGCATTGGTTCAAACTCAGCCATCACAAAACTAATACCTAGAAGATCTGGAGTAGTTTTGACTTTATTATGTAAGATATATTTGAATAGGTTGGGTTTAGTGGATTTCAAGCGTCTCGGAATATCTGTGTCTGAATTCTGAGCAAAGAGAACTGTTTCTCTCTTGATCTACCAGGGCTATGCATTTGATTTGCTGTGCCAACACACCAGACTAAAATTTTCATGTTAGGTTTGTGTCTGACATTTTGAGTGTGTTAATTGGTGATCCATGTTGAGAAATGTAACCTGATTTTTATCCAATCCTCTCAATTTTAGTATTACTTTCAATTTTTTTTTGAGCATTTTCCACGTCTTTTAAAATTTATGTCTAGTTAAATCTTTGAATAATTTTATTAATAAAGTTTCTTTGTAAAAAAAGATTAAATTGTGTGATTTGATTAACATATTACTGGAATAGATATGTTGAAGGGCTCTGCCCTCCATGTTTTTCCTTCCTTTTTTTCATCTCTCTCTCTCTCTCTCTCTGTCTCTCTCTCTCTCTGTTTTCTTTTTTTGTTTTTTGTTTGTTTGATTATTTTGTTTTCATTTTTTTTATTGGTGGGCTGGGGGTAGTATGGCAGGGGAGTACCTTCCCTGCTAACAGGAGGACAAGCTCTCCATCTTCTCTTACAATGCATTACCCCAATTTTTTTTTTGGGTTTGGTTCTCTTTATAAAAGAAACCTTAAACATGAAGCAAGAGGCTTCCCTAGAAATTTTCATTTTTGTATGAGTGATATGATACATGTACTAGCCAGTTTCGCATCTTAGACCCACATTGTTTGGATGGCAGGGAACCACCTTCCCTGCTTATAGAAAGACAAGCTCTCCATCTTCTCTTACAATGCGTCACCAAAATTTTTTGGGTTTGTTTGGTTCTCTTTTTGGAGAAACTTAAACATGAAGCTAATGGAGGCTCTCCATCTTCTCTTACATTGCATTACCCAAGTTTTTTGGGTTTGGTTCTCTTTTTGGAGAAACCTTAAACATGAAGCTAAAGGCTTACCTAGATATTGTTTTCATCCTTGTATGAGTGATATAATAGAGGCATTAGCATGTTCAGCATCTAAGTCCCACATTGTTTGGATGGCAGGAGAGCACCTTCCCTGCTTATAGAAGGACAAGCTCTCCATCTTCTCTTACAACGCATCACCCAAATTTATAGTTAAAACCCACCTCTAGTGGCTTAAAATATAAACCTGACCAACCTGTACTAATTTTATAACTGCCTGGGCCTGATTGGTCATTTAATCAGGTCAGTCATGTTTGCCAGGGTGAGTTGAGTTTTATGCACAAATCTACAGTCAAAGTATCCGTTGGTCATTTAATCTACAGTCAATCTGAACTAACAAGTTGGCCAGTTGTGTGCTTATACTAATTTTTTGGTCAAATTAGTTTTAGGTGACAGTTTCAGTCACCAAAAAGGTTGGTTCAGTTTCAAAATAGTTTTAAGATTGACTTCATCCAACCTGTGTACCCCCCTCGTATCTAACATGTGTTTGGCATGCTTTAGACCACCCCGGAGGCCAACCCAAATAGAAAAAAAAAGTTTATCAAAAGATTTGCCTGTTTGGAAAATAAGTGATCCCACTTTAAATAGTTTATTCTCTGCTTTTTGCTGCCGCTCTTTTTTCTTATTATTTATTGAAATTTTTTTGAAGGTATCTAGGCTTTTCAGAGCACTTAATTTGTTTCCTTAAGGGTTATTCTGGTCTCCCTTCTAATAAAAAACTCTATGGGGAGTTATACTTGGGTTCGGCTTCAGAATTCAGATTCTTGCTAATGTGGGTTCCCAGCTATTACGTGAACCCTAAGTTTTGGTTTCTTTTTTTTTTTTTTTTTTTAAAAATAGAAACCAAATATTGTATCAACGACCTCAAAGTTTGTTATGTAGGTTTGTTTATGCATCAGTCTTTAAGGACTATCAAAGCGTAAGATGACTAGTTTTGGTGCAGAAAATCTCTGTTAACCTGGCAAATGACTTGTGCTGGATGCCTTTGCATGTGAATGTTCTCTGTAATTCAGGCGTTGAGACTTTATTCACATCCATCCAAATATATTGTCCCTCTTTTAGAAATAAAATAATTTGCCAGTTATTCTGTCTAATTCATCATAAGCAATTCCATGAAATTTAGTTAACTCATGCTGGTTGATGTGTGTTTCAGGTTGAAATAGTGAAAGCCGAAAGGGATGTATATGCTGCTATTATTGATGAGAAAGTTGCAATGAAGATTGGTCCTGGCTTTTATGAGCCTCCTAATGGACAAGAAAGGTGGACTTTGGCCCTTGAGGGTAAAGACTACATGGTCTGGGAGGCATCATGAAAATACACGATGTCTCTACTCTACATTATTACTGTTCTAGATGCTCAGCAGGTGGGCTGATAATATTTATCTTGTGCTAGAGCTATGCCAAGACAGGTGGCTGTATATTTTACTCATAACACGTTGAAGGGCGTTGTTTTCAGTTTTATTGACCAACGTGGGCTTTCGCTGAAGTTGTTAAATCACGAAGAGTACAATTAGGGGTTTCACTGTCATGAAGGGACTGCAATAGACCAACAAGCATAACAGAATCAGCACCATATGTGTTACTTGTAGAAAGAAACAAAAATTTATTTAGATAATTTATCAAATAAGTGCAGATTATGCAGAATTCTGGGTTTCCCCAATGACAAGGGGAGTTGGTGGAAGATGAGAATTTGAACAAGGGCTTATATATTGTAGCATTTATCATGAGCTTTACTTGAATAAAAAGAATACTTATTTGAATTGTGTGCAAGAATAAATGCGTGTGTCTGTGTGTGCATCTGTTTTCTTTGAAAAAGTTGCTGATCAAAGATGCGAGCAATTCTGCCAGCTAAAGCCTTTTAAAAATCTTGCAAGAACATTTTCTGCCATGCAAAAAATCAAATGTAAAGGTGTTCTACGCATCAAGCAACTTCTGTAAAAACAAGAACAGGTACCTGTTATTCCTTGCTCCTTCGAGAACTGTATAAAATCTTAATTTGCTTTATTTGCCACGTTATGCAAATGCTCAGCACTCTGATAATTTGCAGTGATATGTTAGTCCAGAGAACTCCTGTGAGGTACTGTTCTAATAGTTTTGCAGGTTCTCCAGATTATAATCTGCACATGCCTAGTAAGCGCCGTTGCTTCATGCACTCTCTGACTCTTTAGCTGATAGGAGTTTTTGCGACCAATAGAAGCCAATTGAAACTGCGAGCATTGCCAGTGTGATTGCCACCTTATTCTCACTAATGGTCTTCAATGCACTTTTCATAGGAGTAACCACTTCATCTCCCCAGTCCTTCCGTTCTCCCATTTCCTTCCCTTGTTTAGCCTCTGATTCTTCTCTCATGCCACCTGTTTCCCATACCTCTTTCTTCTCCTTGTGAAGATCATTAACTTGCTCTTGCCCTTCTATCAGTACATTTCTCTTTCTCTCCGTAGCACCTTCTATATTCACAGTTCTCATTCTCCCTTCCTTCTCCTCTAGGTGAAGATCATAACTATACCCTTTTCCTTCTATCCAGAGAGTCCTCTCCCTTTGTTCATGCTTTTTCTCCCGAAGATCATCATATTGCTCAGCTCCCAGGTCATCTCCTTGTAGCTTCTCATTTTTCTTCTCCTCTTCCTTGTGAGGTTCTAGTGCTGTTGAGCTATCTTTCATATCCATCTCTTCCTTCTTCTGGGCATTTTGATCATTATCATACCCTTCTATTCTTTCATGTTTCTCGTTCTCTTCCTCCTTGTGAAAATCATGGCGGAGGGCATCTCCTTTCTTGCCATTTTTCTCGCTTTCTTTTGCCTCCTCTTCCTTTTCCTCACCGTAAAGCCCCTTTTGTTTTGATCTCCAAATTTTTTCCCACTCTTTCTTCTTGTCCAGGTAAAGATCAGGGTAGTCTTCTTCTATTAAGTATGTCCTCTCCCTTGTTTTCTTCTCCTCTCCAAGTTCACGACCATGCTCTTGTGTTTTATCATCCTTATCATCATCATAATGGATCTTTTTTCTCTCCTCTTCGTAACTGGGCTTTTGATCCTTGTTTTCATAGATTTCATCTTCATTTTGAGCCTGTTCTTCCGGTTTCTTTTCAGGAAATTTTCTGGGGAAGATTATGGTAAGAACTCCATCATCAAATCTTGCACTGACCTTGTTAAGATCTGAATCATGCGGCACATCAAATTCGCGGAAAAATGTTCCATTTTCATTTGCACTCGCCTGCCTTCTTACACCGCTCACTTTCAGTTTCCTTGGTTTGTTGAGTTCCACCATCAGATCCTTCATCTTGAAACCTTTAAAAAATTAGAGAACAAAGAATGAAAAACCAAGCTCAATAGGTATTATTTGGATTGTTCTGATTATGAAGTTGAAAGAGAGATAGAAACCTCTTGCTTATATTGCATAATGTGCAGCTTGAGATAGACTTGATTTGAGATGAACAATTGTTAATGATTACTGAAAATATTAATTACTCATACTTCAGCTAGCCAAAAATTATAAAGCAGGAAGATGAACTCAAATTTGCTACCTTGAACATCAACAATGAGGACATGAGAACTGGAATCACTGGTCCAGTAATCTGATCTCACTTTGTCCATGAGCCCTTAACAGTAAGCAGTATTTGGTCTTGAGATGGAAAAAGTACATGGGTCAGAGATAAGAAGAGAGAAAAAAAAAAAAGGCTGTGTTGTTGTTTACTTGTGAGGGGATAATTACTTTACTTGTGGAGCCATGTATTCTTATTCCAAACCATATTTGTGGGAGTTATAGAACTTGGTGGTTCCTCCCTTGGCGATTCCTTTCTGTCTCCTGGTACGACCGAATCTAGTTTTCATCTTTCTGTTATAATACTTCAAAACTACTACTACTTCAGGGCAGGCCTTGTGACTGAGGATCTGCACATGAAAGGAGTAAAAGTAAAAGATATAATTCTCTGAAAGACATGTTAAGGACATGAAGTAAGACATCCACGTCTCATGGATGAAATATATGAAAACTAGATTCAATAAGAAATTCTTGGGCACATATGTATCACACATGGATGAATTGATGGATAAAGATGCATATGGTGTTCATTTTGTTATATAGAATACAAGTTTATATTAAAATGCCATGTTTTCACCTATTTGCGAGTTTATCCTTGTTTGGGAGCGCTCTTTGCTCTGTATAACACTTGTCTCCTTGGGCCACTTACCATAACTTGTATATGTGGGACTACTATTACTTCGGTTGCCTTCTTCTGTTCTTAGTAATTTTTTTAAAAAAATTTTATTATTATTTTTTAAAACCAAGCCTACGTCCACTTCCATATGATCAATAATTAACTCGTTATGGCTTTCCTTTTCAGAGGTTCTAAATATTTTTTCTTTTGGGATCAAAAATATTATTTCAAAACTTTTTAAGAGGGCTTGCTGTTGACACCTGATCTGGTCTTCCTTGTGAGAAAAGGTAACTAGTATTCTTAATTTGTTACTTTCTTTAGCTTTCAACAAAGCTCCCAATTAAATTTCGAATTTCCATATAATTAATACATAATGATATGTGAAGCCTCCACTCTCCAATAAAGGTACCTGGCCAGTTTGGTTTGTGTGAAGCCTCCACTCTCCAATAAAGGTACCTGGCCAGTTTGGTTTGTGATTCTCATAAAACTTTTTAGTATCTGAAAATTCGAGAACATCAAAAGGTTGTTTGGTTTGATTTCAATATATATATATATATATATATATATATACATATACAAAAGAAATTATTTCAGGTTTTCAGTTTTTGGATTGTATTATTATTTTCTGATCCAGAACCAAATGCACCTAAGAACCCTTACAAGAAGGAAACCAAGTAACTTATTATATCATCTCCATAAAGATTAATAAAAGCTTTTGCTTTGTTATTCAATTTAGAATATGTAATGAACAAACCAAATAATTCCGGTTGCACAAAAAGGGTACCAATAATTAAAGCCACACATATATAAAACAATTAGAAAATATTTTAAGTAAAGACAATTTGGATAATTTATACATAATTATCATCTCAAACCAAATCACTGTTCTTCACGTACTCATTTGCTCACGGGCACCTCTTGCTGACGTAATTAACGTGAAGTTCTTACCTTCTATACATTGTTCTCAACATTTTTCACTGTAGCATTTGTTGTTTCCTTATTTTCTGTCAAAAATACCAACCTACAATTTTTCACTGTAGCATTTGTTGGTATAAAAGCATTCTTCTTAAGGAACTTGTGTGTGAGTGTGTCAAGCCATGGAAGCCAAACCTAGGTTCTCCTCAATTGTTCTTCCAAGGTTTGAAGGATATAACTACTTGGCAGTATGCATGGAGACATACCTAGATGCTTTGGATATTTGGGAAGTAGTGGAGGAAGACTATGAAACCCATGCATACCTTCTTGAAAGGTATTTTCTATTATATTGTCTTTATTGATGACTTCACTAGAATGTGCCAGATTTTTTTCTTGAAGTTCAAATCAAAAGTGGCTCAAGTTTTTTGGAAGTTCAAGGCAAGAGTTGAGAATGAGAGTGGTTGCAAAATTTAGATTGTAAGACTTGACAATGGGAAGGAGTACACTTCAGCATAATTTAACAAGTTTTGCGAAGATGTAGGCATTGAACATCAACTTACAATGCCTCAACACAAATACAACTGCGTTTCTCCAAAACAAGCTTCCCACAAAGGCAGTGAAAGATCATACACCATTTGAGGCATGGTACAGTTACAAACCAACTTTGAAATTTCTTAAAGTTTTTGGTTGCTTGTGCTTCACTCACATTCCACAAAGTAAGTGTGACATGCTAGATAGAAGAGCTTCCCATGTAATTTTCATAGGTTATAGTACTGTCAGCAAGCCTATAAAATTTTTTAGCCACAAATTGAAAATATTTTTGTTAGTGGGGATAGTCACTTCATGGAGGATGAAGAATGGAGTTGGGATAATGTAGAGAAAAAGAAAGTTAGGCCATGGTAGAGCTGAAATACAAGCTTTCTAGTTTAAGTACTGAAGAAGAAGAAAACTTGCAAAATGAAGCAGTGGATGATGTTCCAGCGAGAGGAACTAGGCTACTCTCTAATGTTTATGAAAGGTGCAATATTGCTGTGTGTGAGCCTACATATTTTGAAGAAGCAAAAAAGGATCAATGGTGGATAGTTGTAATGAAGGAGGAGCTGTCTATGATAGATTAGAACAAGACATGGAATCTAGTGGGAAGGCCTCAATACAAAAAATCCATTGGAGTCAAGTGGGTGTATAGAACCAAGCTCAATGTTGATGGCTCTATCAACAAACACAAAACAAGACTCATGGTGAAGGGATGTGCTCAAGTCTTTGGTGTGGACTACTTGGAAACATTTGCTCTAGTTGCTCACTTGGATACCATAAGGCTCTTGCTGGCTGTAGTAGGTCAATTGAATTGGAAAAAGTATCGACTTAATGTAAAATCAACATTCTTAAATGGAGTTTTGCAGGAAGAAATTTATGCTGACCAGCTTGAAGGCTTTGTGAAAAAAGGATAAGAAACTAAAGTTTACTCCTCAAGAAGGCCCTTTATGGCTTGAAATAAGCACCAAGGGGTTGGTATAGCATTTGTTAAACTTGGGATTCACCATAAGTCTATCTAAATCAAGCTTATATGTCAAGCACAATGGAATTAACATGCTTATCATCTCACTATATGTTGATGATCTACATTGTCACTCCCCGACCCCCAGACCAGACATCATGTCTGTCAATGTAAGGCCCCGTCGTTGGGCGTTGCGCGGCTCCAAGCTCGGCGCGTGGTCCGCAGAGGCACCGGGTGTGCGACAGTCATCATCATCTTTCCACAAACCTCTATACACAAGGTTTAAATCATTTCTTAATTTCAAATAATCATTTTATTCATGCTTCACTAAGCAATTAATTTCAAATCAAATTCACAGGATGTTCAAAATCATATTCATACTGGAAATCAAGATAATAGTAGCGGAAGCACTTTTCAGATCAAAACTTTCTAAATCATTGAACACTGTTTGCATACAATATCTAAAATCATCAGTTCATCAATCAAAATAAAAATAGTGTTTAAGATGGTAAAACAGTCCTGTAGATATACATACAAAAATATGTTACATGACCCTCTGGTCCAATTTCAAAATATACATCGTAAAAAAAAAAACTGTATAAAACAGAGAGACAGTTTAGCAAAAATATCACACTTTCTCTCTACACATCCTCCAGTCTCCGGTCTGCATCCTCACTGAGCGCTGGGCTCATGAGTACCTGTAAAATAAAAATGGGGTGAGCTCGAAAGCCTAGTGGATCTCCCCTACACATCAATAGTATTATACAAACGAGCATACGAAATATGCAAACAGTTTCAAATTATTAGGGGCGTTTTAAACACTTAGTCAGTTTATCTATTGCACTCTAATATCAGGAATTTACCATCTGATATTAGGAGAATTAACCGAAAGAGTGAACCACCCTCGGTATCCCAATTGTGGTCATGAACACAATCAGACACGACATCTTTATCAAACAAAAGTTTACCTCTGAGACCACGACCCAAGAAGATACTGAAACCAAGGGAAAATCCTCATGACTTTTCAAATTCGAGGGTCTCATACAGTCACTCGCGGTTTGGCCTAATTGGGGGATACCCACGATGACGTCCTGGGACATCCAAAGAACCTCAACATGATGTACCAGTAATTGCCCGTTATCGGCCCGGTACATGGAGTTCTTAATAAACCTTTAATATTCTTTAGTTCACAATCATAGTTTTCATTCCACGCAGCATACAGACATGCTTATTCAAAATGCTAACCTAAGCAAAGAAAACAAACAAACACCAAGCTAATCATAATATTCTAGTACTAGAAAGCGAGTAACCAGTCATCAGGATATCATATCAATCATTCCACCCAAAACATACATTCCTAGCATGGTACTAAGTATAGGAATTTAAACATAGATCATATTTCATATCCTACATCTGCATGATACTAAAGAGTGAGGAAGAGATAATCAACCCCACCTGCATATGCCGAAATACTGCTGGATCGTCACTCCTCGCACAACAATCCAATACTGTCAATCTGTATCATTAGACGATAGTGATACGTCAATTTGGGCCCTTAATACACATCTAACCCAACCCTAAGGGTCCGTTATCAATCAGTGCTTTAGAGTGTACCTAAAACACTCCAAAAACAACATCCAAGTCCATTGACTGCGGTCGATCCTGTGTGAACCACAGTCTACACACAATTTCTCACCCAATAGTGGGATTTCACATGTGTACACCATATTAGTGATTTCCATTTCAGTTTAACATTTAAATCTAGTGTATTGGACACCCAAAAATCATTTAAACATAAAAACCAGCTAAGGAATGGTTGCTTACATTGTTTATTCTCCAAAACCCATTGATTCAAGTCTTAAAAATGGGATTTTGTTTCAATGAAATCAACCCCTTCAATTCCACAACTAAACAACCATCACAAATCATCCACACTTGTGTCCAACACACACACACAAGGAAATGAGGAGTGCTCACCACGTTTGGCTTGGTTTCTAGCCACTAAACCCACAACCCAAGCTCTTAAATGGATTTCCATCATTTTGATTTTCTAACCATTGATAACTACTCATTTATGAGATCAAATCTTAAAGAAAAACTCAAAAGAAATCAAAGAACTCACCTTTGATCGATTTTTGTCACTCCTCTCCAAACCCCAAGCTGTGGAATAACAAATGAGCAACTTTAGGGCTTGAAACGTAAATATAGATCACACACGGACCGCAGTCGGAACCAGACGGACCTCGGTAATCAGACAAATTTTCTTCATGGACCGCGGTCTTCACTTTATGGACCACAGTCATCCTTTTATGGACTGCGGTCGACACCTTACGGACCGCGGTCACCCATGTGACCTGGTTTTTTCTGTGATTTTTCCACTAATGACCGCGGTCTGCCCATAGGGACTGCGATCGACAGTGTAGTTTGCCTCTTTTCCCAGATTTTTCTCCCCAAAGACCGCGGTCGGTCTCATGTGGACCACGGTCTGTGCGTAATTGTTCTAGATTTCGCAATTCTCGCCTGTTTCTAACTATCCGAATGTTCTAATTTATTTTTATCTTGATTAAATAACATACAATGATCATTAAAAACAAGTTTCCAATCATTTTTATATTTCTTTAGAATTTTCAAAAATTTATATTGACGTGGACGTATTATAAGACTTAGGGTGATTACAATCTACCCCCCTTAAAAGAAGTTTCATCCTCGAAATGTAAATGGGAAGTACCTGAGCAATGTGTCCAATCAATTTGTCCTGGCAAAGATATCTGGGTATTTCTTCTGCATCTCACTCTCAAGCTCCTAGGTCGCTTCCTCCAGGTTATGATGCCTCCACAAGACTTTGACTAAAAGAATGTCCTTAGTCCTGAGACTCTGCACCTTACGATCAAGGATCTGCACTGCTGGCTCTTCGTAAGTAGCATCATCTCGAAGTACGATCTCGTCCAGATGTAAAACATGAGATGGGTCTGGTTCGTACTTTCGCAGCATCGAAACATGGAACACATTATGTACCGAGGACAATCTATTCAGCAAATCCAACTCATATGCACAGGCACCAACCCGTCTGACAATCTCAAAAGGACCGATGTAGCGAGGCGGTAACTTCCCCTTCACTCCAAACCGTCTGATCCCCTTCTGTGGGGTGATCTTCAAAAATACCTGATCACTGGTCTGGAACTCTAGAGGTCTTCTCCTCTTGTCCGCTAGCTCTTCTGCCTGCTTTGTGCTGTAACTAATCTCCTATGGATTTGCTTCACCTGTTGGTTCATTTCCTCAATCAACTCGGGTCCAGTGAGTACTTGGTCTTCAAACTCTGCCCAACAGGATGGTGATCTACAGGGTCTGCCGTACAGTGCCTCATATGGAGCCATCTTGATGCTTGCTTGATAACTGTTATCATATGCAAACTCGGCGAGATGTAGATGCTTACTCCAATTACCTCAAAAGTCTAGGGCACATGCTTTTAACATATCCTCCAATATCTGTATGACCCTCTCCGACTGTCCATCTGTCTGTGGATGAAATGCTGTGCTCATGGTCAATCTGCTCCCCAATTCCTTCTGTAGACTCTGCCAGAATTGAGACGTGAATCTGGAGTCTCTGTCTGATACTATAGTAATGGAAACACCATGTAATCGCACAATCTCTCGCACATAAAGCTCCCCAGTTTACTCACTGCATCAGTAGACCGAATAGGTAGAAAATGTGCCAACTTAGTCAGTCAGTTTACTATGACCCAAACGGTGTCTTCCCCCTTATGACTTCTCGACAAGCCGCTAACAAAATCCATCGCTATACTGTTCCACTTCCATTTAGGAATCAGAAGTGGCTGTAATAAACCTGATGGTTTCCTGTGTTCAGCCTTGAATCGCTGAGAAGTTAGACACCGGGAGACATATCTGGCAATGTCCCTCTTCATGCCTCTCCGCCGGAAAGTTTTCTTCAAGTTCTCGTACATCTTGTCGCCCCCTGGATGCATAGTGTACTTACTCAAGTGTGCCTCATCAATTAGGGTTCCTTTAGCCTGTCCAGAACTGGAAACACATAGTCGGTTCCCTATTCTCAACGCACCCTCTGTGTCAAGGCGAAAGTCTGTGTGCTTGCCCTCCTTGACGCCCTCTATTAGTCCTGTAATCCATACATCGGATTTCTGCTCATCTCTGATCTAGCGTAAGATATCTGGCTGGCAAGTCATTACATACAGATATGCTCATGTATCATCTGTAGCTACATCCAAATTATAGTCACTAATTAGCTGATACATCTGACCCACTTCATCCCTCCTGTTCAACTTCCTAATAAGAGCATCGACAACTACATTCAACCTATCGGGATGATAGTGCAATTGAAAATCATAGTCACTAAGGAACTCAATCCACCTTCTCTGCCGAAGGTTTAGTTCCTTCTGAGTGTAAATGTACCTGAGGCTCTTATGGTCTGAGTAGAGATCAAAACTCTCACCATATAGATAGTGCCTCCATATCTTTGGTGCAAACACGATCGCTGCAAGCTCCAGATAGTGCGTAGGATAATTCAGCTCATGTGGCTTCAGTTGCTGTGAAGCATAAGCCACTGGCTGTCCTTGCTGCGTCAGCATTGCATCTAATCTGCTAAGGAATGCATCAGTGCACAAAGTATATCTCACACCAGGGGTAGGTATGATGAGTATCGGTGCTGTAGTCAACCTCTGCTTAAGCTCCTGAAAGGACTGCTCACACTGCTCACTCCAAATGAATTTCTCGTCCTTTCTAGTTAGCTTAGCCATTGGACCCGCCAATTTCGAGAAGTCTTTAATAAACCTGCGGTAATACTCGGCCAACCCAAGAAAACTCCTGATCTCTATCACTGTAGTGGGTTGTTGCCAGTCGGATACTATTCGCACCTTCTCCGGGTCTACTGCTATTCCCTGTTCTGAGACCACATGGCCAAGAAACTTGACCTGCTTCATCCAAAAATCACACTTGCTAAACTTGGCATATAATTTATTCTGCCTCAGTATTTTCATAACAGTCTGCAAGAGCTGTATGTGCTCAGTCTCTGATCGGGAATATACCAGAATGTCATCAACAAATACTACTACAAACTGGTCAAGAAAATGACTGAATATTCTGTTCATCAGGTCCATAAACGCGGCTGGAGCATTAGTCAAACCAAATGGCATGACTGTGACTCATAGTGGCCATACCGCGTCCTGAAGGCTGTCTTATGTATATCAGACTCTCGGATCCTCAACTGATGATACCCCGACCTCAGATCTATCTTAGAGAAGTACTATGCTCCACTGAGCTGATCAAAGAGGTCATCAATCCGTGGTAAAGGGTATCTGTTCTTGATAGTAACAATGTTCAGCTTCTGATAGTCTATGCATAGCCTCATGGAACTGTCTTTCTTCCTCACAAATAGGACTGGAGCTCCCCAGGGCTACTCACTCTGTTTGATGAATCCTTTTTCCATGAGCTCGTCCAACTAAGTCTTCAAATCTGTCAACTCCACAGGTGCCATCCTATAGGGTGGAATAGTGATGGGATTAGTGCTGGGATGCAACTCAATCTTAAACTCTACCTGTCTGTGAGGTGAAAATCCAAGTAAATCCTCTGGGAATACATCTATATAATCTTGTATCACAGGAATACTGTGAATATTTATGGTCCCCTCAGCATCCTCATCTGCTAGCTGCTTGAAGTCTCCCTTTTGCTGAATGGCATACAACAAAGCAAGTGGACTCCTAGGCTGTAATACCTGAATTTTTTGTGACATAATATTTGTAATACATGAAATTTTAGTGACATAATAACCGAAAATTGAATTTAAAACACATATACGTATATATTTATATATAAATACATATATGTATATTTGTCAT
>JAJIYU010001169.1:0-38303 GCA_030144865.1 Tinospora cordifolia | reverse complement strand
ATATATATATGTATGTATGTATTCATTTTTAATTATGTCTGTCATTTTATTTAACTTGTATAAACAAAAATTCAACGAAGTCTTTTTAAAAAAAATACTTGTAGATACCCACTACCTAAGCAGTTTGAGTACTAAATTTGCGTAGGCAACATAAATGAATACTATGCAAAGAATGGAGGGGTGGAAGATAAGTTTCTTTTGTGGGAATCATTGGAGGAAGGGGTAACACTGGATAAGGCTAACAGGCTTTAAAGTAGTCTTGTAGGTTCCCTACCATCTCTTGGTTTCTATAATGCTTGAATGCTTGCTAAGGTTATTAAGGGCATTGAGAAATTGATGAGGCCATTCTTATGGAATAGGATGAAGACAAAAAAGGTTGAACATTTTATTAGGAGGGAGACTGTAAAAAGGAAAGTCAAGCAAGGCGACCTAGAAGTGGGAAGTTAAGGGGAAATGGGGCATTCATCGGTAAAACATTATGGTGCTTCATTGGTGAAAAGGGAGAACTTTTGGGCCAAAATCATAAGAATCCAATGTGGTATTCATGACAATCTAAGAATTCAATGTGGTATTCATGGCTATCTTTTGAAGCCATGGAAGTTTGCCCTCATCTTTTCAGACTTTAAACTCTAAAAAGCAGCATGTAGGCTCTTTTGTTGCACATGGGGTGAACCAATAATGGAACCTTCGCTTTAGTGGGGAACTACCATTGCTGAATTCTTAGTTATCTTTGACCTGAATTGGCCTTTATAGACTCTCAATGTCAGAGGAAGAGGACAGGTCTATTTTGATGACCTTTCCTTAGCACTTGTCACTAATAAATGATTCTATGCTTCTGTATTCCATATCCAAAAGCAAACTTATCTCTTCTCGACCAACTTCACATGGAAAGCCCGTGTTCTCTTTAAGGGCAAATTTGGAAACCAGGTTGTTTGCTCATGAATAAGTTAATTGTGAGAAATTCTCTAAAGCCAATTCAAGTAATGGAACAACTTTTCCTAATTGGTGTTATCTTCACGTGGGGAATGGGAAGTCTGTTGGACAGCTTCTCGCGGAGTGTCATTTACAAGATGGAAGATGTATGTGATGGGGGACTCTTCCGTAGGATGGTTCACCATATCCCCCACAAGAAAGTGAAATGTTGCATAGGAGGTCTGCTTGTTAAAATTGTGAATTGGAAGCAAATCATTTTGGGCTTGATGAACCGAAGCAGGATTTGAATCAAGGAATCATGGATTCACAAGACATATATTTGTATATATTCATATTATGTATATATAGGGTCGTAAAAGCATTACTATTTTTTTTTGGAAATTCTTATATTGTAATACCTCAAAGAATTAAAAAGAATAGGGATCAAAAAAAAAAAAAAACTGCGCGACTACCGTGGTATCGATTTGGGTACTGCGGTAGTATGTCACAGATTCGTGAAAATGAGTTTTTCGCATGGGGACCACAGTATTGGGTCGGGGTACCGCGACACTGCAATTGATTTTCGTGATTTTGGACGTCGATGTGGTATCCCAGTATTGAAGATTAGAAATGGAAGTTCTGGGATGCAGAGTATCTATATATTATAAGCGCAAAGAAACCCTAAACACACGAATTCTTTCACAGCCAGTCACCTTTGCTCGCAAAGAAAACCTAGGCGCCCTTCATGACTTCTTTCTTCCCCATCAATATTCTAGATCAATTCCAAACAGTCTCATCTTCCTGTTGCGGACTCACAAGCGATAACAGGAGAGAAACAACACCCAGGGATGCAACGACCTCATTCAAGAGCCCTAAATTTGTGCCAAAGCGTGTGCAAGGTAAGAAACTACGCTCAGAAAATTATATGAGTTTTGTATCACATTCTACCATCAATAGAACTGATTGCAATGGCTTATAATGTTTGCTTCACTCTCTACTATGCGACAGAACACTGGCCACTTGCGAACGCTCTTTCAAAGAAAACAGAAGAGGAACGAATCACATCAAGGTATAATATCGTCCTAACCTATATGACTTTTGTTTTGTATAAATAGCCATGCGTGAAAGAAAATGAAAGATGCGCGAGAATAGTCTCGTGTTGCTGTAGTAATGCTGGGAGTACCATAGTAGCGCGATAAACCTTTCGTTGTTGAGTATTTCGTGTGTGAAACTTTGGCCATCACAAGTACCGTCCCTATACCGCAGTACTGCGATTGAAAGATCTGAGGACTACCACGGTAACGCTTAGACTATCGAGGTAATATGTTCCAGGCCTCGTTTTCGAGTGTCACGCCCATATAGTAACCCATTTGCCTAGCATATAGCATAAAGATTGGTGAATAATTGTGCTATGAAATAAAATGATGTGAATGCTTAGTTGCTTACTGATCAGAATCATATGCTAAACTACAAGGTTAAAGATTCAAAATCATCGAAGCGATAGTTAGAACACGAGGAGCGAAGTAACAAGTAGAAATGACTGTACTCTTTGTTTAATATTATTTTTGTCTCAAATGTAAAGAACGACTGTGTGATTAATGCTTTATGATCTTAGAAAAATGTTAGGAATGTTAGGATACTTGATTGCATGATTGCTTGCCTACTTATACAATATGTTATGTGAATTCTACTATTCAATATTACATCAGTAATATGCCATGTAGGAAACTAATTGCATGATATGATTAAAGGACTATAACATGATTAATGATTTATTAGCATGTCCTTGTGCTTACATAAATTGTTATGTTAAAATGAATTGTGCATGCTAGTGGTCACGAAATAAAGATAATTAAGATCCTAACCACGTATTGGGACGATGATACAGATACTGTGGCAGTAGTCTAGTATCATCGTGGGTATTTCTCCACCCTAGGCGGGTGTCCATGCTATTGTTGCAGTAGTTGAGATGAGACTGGGGATCGAGTGAGACCTCATTCCTAAGGTTGTGTCATGACGAGGAATTGGCCTGCGGGGCATTACTTCCAAGAGTTCGGACACAAGGGAATACCGAGGAGATTGCTTTCAGTGTTAACATCAACCTAAACAAATGAAATGTTTGAAACGCTCAATGGTTCATAAGCGTTTGCATGTTTTATGTCTATGACTTTAATAATGTTTGAGATGTGTTGTACGTGATCCATTGGGCTCTTGAGCTCACCCCAATTAATCTCATTTTAGGTAACCATTGAAGACATGGGTGCTGATAAGTGACAGAGATAAATCTTGCGGTATTGGTATCCTTCACTAATGGAGGATGAGTAGGAGCTGGTAGATCATTTACTACTTTCAGTTGTAGGGCATGAGGCTTACATTTAATTTCTATTTGGTCATCAATTCGCTGCCCATGTCGGATGCCTTTAAGTTATAGGTTTATGTTGAAGATCTGAGGTTAGGGGACTTTGCAACCAGTGTCAATTTGCTTTGAAGTGGCCATTTGGGTAATCTAGAAGGAAACAAATACAAGGATATTTTAGGCTAAAGAATTGGACTGGCAGATACATGAACCTTTTCCCACTTTTTTGTTACTCTATTGGTTAGCTTGTCTAGATTGCCGAAGGGTGTTGCTTTGGTGATTGGTCAAAAGGGTTGGCAACTAATTTTGGTTTGTAATAATTTAAACTTAATTTTTTGTATTTGCTTCCCCTTAAGGCTGCTGCTCGACTTTTTTACTCTTGGACTTTGTAATATAATCTTTCCACCCTTCTTGTACTATAAACAAACAAACAAATTAGCAAAATTTAGGTTGTAACCTGTACTTGCAACCAATTATTGAAGAGTTTTGAGATAATTCTTTAAGAGACATTTTGGGTATGGAGCCTTTCCAAAATCTTACATGGTCCTACCAAAATCATCCAACTAGACCATGGGAGGTGGTTAGTAGTGGAAGTACTCTTGTAAAATATTTTTTTCGTTTATCTTCACAAGAAAATAAATCTTGCATATTTCTTATCTGGAAGTCTTACTTAGTATTAATGTATAGTGTCTTTTCAAAAAATAAAAAAATAAAAAAAAGAAAGAAAGAAAATAAACCTTGCATAACTGAAGGGTGTGCCTTGTTTGAAACCTAGATGCACCGAGGCACACCCAAACACAAGCTTAATTTGGGTACTCCCGCCTAATGCCAATTGAGGTTGTTGGCAGCATCCTGCTTCAAGGCTACTTGTGAGCATGCATTTGGTATGGTTTGTCACAAAGAGTAGCCTGTTTGTTTTGCTTTGTCACAAAGGCAGCTTTTTCCAGATGGAATTCACTATCATACCATGCTGTTGGAATATTGATATTTACGTAGATTTTTTCTACATAATAACAAGTATGATTACCTCTGTTGATGCACTCCTTTTTTTTCTTACTTTGATCATAAGTTGCTTTGTTATCTCTTATAATTGAAGTAAAATGCCATATAACATATACACTTCTCTTTAAATGATTTTTTTATGCATGTTATTATTGTAAAATGTATTTGTTGCTCTATTAAGTAAAATATTGATTATATAGTTAAACGTGATGTTTAGGAAAAATTTTGTATTTTTTGCATGGTCTGTTGTTTAACAAAAAATACATTGGTTACTGGTTGTAGAAATTCTTTAACATCCATACAATAATAATAGAATATATAATTAGAAACCATGATATGACATTAAATGGTGTTATTGTTTAAATACTTGTTTTTGGTAAAAGTTAAACTTAGCCTTTAATAGAGTAGACTATTGGAGGCAAATTCATGTGGCTTACCTCATGTGGTTGGAAAATCTTTGGTTGACATTGTGTCATGTTGCCTATTTAAAAGTTGGTAGATTATACCGTAACACACCTGTGCACTATGCTTATTTTGTTAATCTACATATTGGTTACCTTTGCTTCCTTATCATTATAAAACCATCTAGTTAGCTTTTATGCGTCTGGTTTCAAATGGAAATTTCAGGCTGCCGACTTCAATGTAGAAGCAGCTCAACAAGGGATTATTTACGTTGATGAAATTGATAAGATAATCAAAAAGGTCTGATGATTCAATATTATTTGGAAGTTTTTCTGTATGAATTCAAAATAGCACTACCTGTTAAATTCTTGAAACAGGCTGGCAGCTCAAACATCAATAGGGATGTATCTGGAGAGGGTGTTCAGCAAGCTCTATTGAAAATGCTGGAAGGCACTGTGAGTGCATGGTTTATACACCACTCTCTGTGCCTTGATTTTATTATGTGATTTTCTTGCATGGAATTGTTTCTTATTAATGCAACTTTTTCAGTCAACTTTTGCAAAGGCCTTTTTTTTCCTTCTCTTTTTTTTTTTTTTTTTAAGAAACGTGTATTTTATTAATAGGAGAAAAAGGCTACAACAACAAAGAGGAGATCACACCCAAGACCAGCCCAAACTCGAAACAATTACATAATATTTTCACATCCCTAGAGCCATTCTGAAATGGAGTAACCCAAAGAAAGGGAACTATTGCTAATCCAAAAGGAGGCAAGCGCCAATGATTCTTCTCAAATCTGACAAGGAAAAAGCCTCTTTTCCTCTAAGATCCTAGCATTCTACTCCTTCTACAAATACCAAAGCACAGCTAGACAGACCTCCCACCCAATAAGCTTTTGCAAAGGCCTTTTGATATGCACTTTGCCCATCCTTTCTAGAATTGCTGATGCTGGGTTTTTTTTTTTTTTTTTTTTGAAGAATTGACATAAATATATTGGGTGCACACATTAGTAGCAATTTGCTTGATTATGAGTTTTCTTCATGGCATTTGATGAATTGATGACACTTGTCTTCAAGTGATTTCTGATGTTTGATCCTATGTTACCAAAACCTAGGATATGGATATAAGATACAAATACATCCGCAGAGGTCAATGTCTCAATTTTGTTTAAGAGATGTCAGAAATCGGCAAAATAGTACAAAAATTTGGATCATGGTTACTGGACAGGGACAGGATTATGTTTACTATCTAAGCCCCTACGTTCTATCTTTATTTTTCTTTCTTTATTTTTATTAATTGTTTTCCATTATTTATTGTCTTATATTTTATCCCCTAATTTAAGTAAAGTGGTCAGATATAGCAGTATCCCAGAATTTGAAGGGTTGGAGGCATGCTCCTTACGCGTGTTTATGTCACAAAGTGTCAAAATGTATACTTCAGGCTAAAGTAAAGAGTTTGACAAACACAGCTTGCTGCAACAATCACATTATCAGTGATCAAAACATTAATTTTGTTGTTGAACTACATGATGGTGATGGTGATGGTGATTAATAATTAGTTACCATTTCATTATTGCCCTTAGACAAGATATACACCTTTTTTTTCCAACAGTTTCCGTGGTTAATCTATCTTTAGCTACTCATCTTTCCTAACAGATTATTTGTATTTTCTCATAGAAAATAAGACTTACTCGTGTTTGATTCTAACAATTATGTCTCTTAACTCCATAAATTTATTTTACTCTGAAATCCGATTGCCTTGACATATGACCTCTTCATTTAACAAGTTGTATAGACGTACGAGATGTTATGCTTATTTGCTGCTCTCAAAATTACAAAGTGCAACAACTCATTACCTTTGTTTTTCCTATCAAACTCATTGGTTATATGAAATCAATAATGCTGTTTTTCTTGTGCAGGTAGTAAGTGTTCCTGATAACGAGACTCAAAAGTATTCTTGTGCAGAGAACATTCAGGTATTGAACTGTAACGATATATTCTATCATTGTATGCCTAGTAAATGTTTTTTCTTTGATCAGATAGCATTTATGTGTGTAATTAGATATAGTTATTTGTCGAATATGTGCATAGCTACATTTTTTTTCATTGGTCATGTAATATTTGTGTGTGTATCAGATATACTTACCTTTCACATAAGTGGAGAGGACAAGATGATTTATGTAGTTGACCATGCGTATCTGGGGACTAGCGTGATAATGTTCCTTTTTGGCCTTTTGCTTTCATTTTTCATGTAAGCATAGTTCTTGCTTTTTCTATATTTTTTTCTCTTTTTAGCAGATTGATACAAAAGACATACTCTTTATATGTGGTGGAGCCTTTGTTGACCTAGAGAAGACCATTTTAGAGAGGTATATGCAGCTTTATGGTTTTTTTCTGGTGGAGCCTTTTTATTTCTTTCTCATAATTAATTTTTGCATTTGTAATGTGGTTTAAGACGACAGGATTCTTCTATGGGTTTCAGAGCACCAGTATGCACCAAAATGAGAACCAGAGGCCTCAATAATGCCGTTTTGACATCATCCTTGCTAGAATCGGTTAGAATCATAGATCTCCAGGGCCAATAAAGAAAAACATTTTTTACTAATTGCATATTATTCATTTACTGTTCTATATGTTGAATTATACATAGAGAGATTCATTTGTTGTTCTATATGTTGAATAATATGCAATAATGCAATTAATAAGAAATATTTGAAATTAATGTTGACTTAAAGAATTGTTTTGTTTCTTTTTATAGGTTGAAAGCGGTGATCTTGTTGCATATGGCCTTATACCAGAATTTGTTGGGCGTTTCCCAATCTTGGTTTGTTTATCAGCTCTAAACGAGGCCCAGCTTGTTCGGGTAGTTTGTTTATCTTTTTTGTTTTAATTTTTTGTTTCAAGGTCATGGTAATAGGTTGAAAGTGGTGATCATGGGTCTAATTCTTAAGAAAAAAAAAATACCAAACTGTTGACATGCCACATCAAACATCCCTTTTGGATACATCATAATTTATTTGTTTTCTATGGTATAAAGCATTTATTTTTGGTTGAATTGAGTTTTGAAAAATTTTAACATGCCACTGCACTTTCCATGTAAAATAAGGAATTATTGGATACCATGCGCTTTTTTATTACAGGGCAGCTCCTTGAGAAATCCCATTAATCCTCACTTACTAAATTTACCCCACCAAAAATTTATGTATTATTCTTGACCCACATATATTTAAAAGAAAAACACACACACATACATTAACTATCCTTACCCTCGTGTCTCATCCTTCTCTTGTTCCCATCTTCTTCTTCTTCTTTATTGTACAAAACCCTAGCTCCCAATTCCAAAATCACTTCCCTTCCCACCCCTGTATCCTCTTTTGAAACCCTAACCTCCATCACAACATCTTCTTTGGTTTTGAAAGATTTAGGCATCTATTGGTTTGATAAGAAATACATATCTTGTCGTTTTTTTTTTTTTTTGGTTTTGGGTTTCTATGCATTTTATTTTTGTTCTAATGATGTATTTGGTGTTTTTGATGTATTTTTGGAGAAAAAAAAGCTGTCAAAAGCTCACGACCAAGGGGAGGTTTCACCTATATGTTCAGCTAATTAAGTTTAAACCAAGCAAATTAGCTTGGCCAGACAAGGCTGAACTAAGTTGCTTTTGTTTGGGTCATGTTTAGCATATTTTGACTGAACCAAGCACAATGGTGTCGCATGGTCAGATTGAACCAATTGTTTTGCTTTTTTTGGGGGGTTTTAAACTAGTTATTTCAAATTATTCAATGAGGGATTGATATGAAAAGGATACCCTGCCAATCAAATAAGATTTCGATGTCCATAGACATCATCAAAAGGACATAAGGTTTTCAAGTTAATTGTAGAGTGTGGAAATCTATTAAAAAAAGCAAACAAAAGATGTTTAGTCGAGTTCAACCAAACCAAATGCATTGGTTCAGTTGGACCCGACTGGGCCAATCACATAGGTTTAGTTAAAGTAAAACAAGAAGCTCAACCACACAATGCCAAATTGAAGCATTTGGTTCAAGCATGTAAGGCCAAACTAGTGCTCAATTTCTTCAAAAAAAAAAAAAAAAAAAGTTAAATAGTTATAACTTTGCCTTTGGTTTTTTAGATCGATACTAAGGGTGAAAAGAATCACCATACCTGACAAAAATCCACCATTTGAAGTTAGGTTGGGGTTTAAAGAATCTGCAGGTAGGTCAGGTTAAATTTATGGAGCCAACCAAGGTGTCATGAGTTCCAACCAAAAAGGTTGGATTTCACCTTATTCGACGTACCTTTTACACCAATTGCCACCCTTATGCAGTTATTCATCATCTTTTCTTCTCACCATATATCTCTCTGTGTCTCCCTCTCTTTCCCTTCACTTTTTTCTCTCCTTTGTAGTGCCTTCCTCTCCTCCTTCCTCCCTCATTCTTTGCAGAAAAATGTATAATGAAGAAAAAATTAAATTGAATTAAATAAACATTTAGTGGTGTTCAACCTGACCTTATCCTAGCTTAGTCAGGTTGCATCAGGTGCAATCTAAAGCCACCTGATTTTGTTGGGTCTAGTGAGATTGAGGGTTAAAATATGATCCAACCCAAGCTAATTCACCCCTGATCATCTCCAAGTTTGATTCTTGTCAATGCTACAAAAATTTGTAGAACAGAGATAAAATGAAGATGGAAGGACATGAAGTAGAAAATAGTGGTGGACAAGTTTAGTGGATGAAAGTAAGGTATTTTGGCTAAATGACGTGATGGTAATTTAGGAACTTTAAAAAAAAATTGGGGTAAGGACAGTGGTTGGGTGGGGCTCAAATAGTAGCCCTCTTAAAATATAAGGAATGATAATGTTTGACTTCTGTAGGTTGTTGTTGACTGCATTGGTAATCACTCTCTATGTCAATGTTGAAGAACAGTTAATAGTAATCATGCTCTATAAAAATGTTTTAAAGTTTCTTGTTGTTTGGGCAAGTGAAATGGAAGTGGAGCCTTTGAAAATTGATTTGAAGGAATTCAAACTGTGGCTTGACTCAAAAGGGAGTAACTTTTGGATGAGGAAAAGGCTTGAGAGAAGTCCTTCACTGTAAGGGTAGTGGTGGAAATGACAAAGTGTATGTCCAAACAGCTGCAAGAACACTGCGATTTATGGAGAATCTTCAAAAGGCAAAATGAAAGAGTCATTATCCAAATGATGGCAAATGCAAGAGGGTTATATTTGCAAATGTCCAAAATAGAGGGAGGTCACATAAGGTATATATGCCCACCGGCATAAAACAAATAAGTAGTAGGTGTTGGGTGAAGTGCAAGACATGTTTATTAGCAACGATGAAAGCAAGAAACACAATACAAAACCTAATAGCATGCTTAAATGCACAGGTGGAGCTAAGGAAGATATATAGTAGCCCATGGAAAGCTAAAGAGTGTAGAAGTTGGATGGCACAAAGCTTAACTATTAAAACAAATAGTCCAAAAGAATGGAATCTAGTGGTATTAATTGCTAGAGTGCAACTTTAATCAAGGTAAAGTTACAGAAGGTAGTGGCAGGAAAGCTACGACACAGACATTACCCTAGTGGAGGAGAAATGTGCGATTCTTGAAGGAAGATGGTTTGAGATATCTACACCATGGGAATGGAGCCCTGACCTTCAACAAGAACGACAAATTTAATACGATAACAAATGGGTAGGCCAGTGTTGTCAAGGTGTCGCCTAGGTGAAGCCTAGGCGTCCAGGCCCTCTCACCGGCTAGACCACCGCCTAGGCGCTAAGAGAGCTTCTCTGTAAATTTTGAAAAAATAGGACTTTTAATTAATCAAAAGTCCTTTTTTTTATTTTAACCTAAATCTAATAATTTCGTTCTCAAACCTCTCAAAGTCAAACGACTTGAACCAATTCTGACGATCACCTCTGAGACTTCGAAGAGCAACTTCGATGTCTTTTTCAGGAGCCACTTCAACGACTCTTTCCATCTCATTGTGCATGTCTCTCCCTTTCTCTATCTGCTCTCTTTGCTATGTCTCTTTCTCTTTTTGCATCTCTCCCTCTCTGTCTTTCTACGTCCCTCCCTCTCTCTCTCTACTCTCTTCCTCTCTATCTTTCTATATTTCTCTTCTTTCTCTCTATTTACGTCTCTCTTCTCTCTCTCTCTCTCTCGTGCGCGCAAAATTAGCTCTTCTTTTTTGAATGTTATGAATATGAAGTATATGAACTTATGATGATCATGATTTTATCATAATGTATTATCTAATATGTCATTATTTATAATTTTATAATTTATATATCATTAATTAATTAAATATAAAATATAAATAAATAAAATTATAAAAAAGTATTAAACAATTTTTCAGAATATATATATATTGGGTAAGGGACCAATAAATAAATAAATAATTCTTCAGGGATCTTTAAATAATTATTTTAAAGACCACCTAGGCGCTGCCTAGTCTTCGCCTAGGCCCCGCTTCACCTTATGGTGGCTTACCGTCTTAAACTGCCTTACTGCCTTGACAACACTGGGTAGGCATTGAAGGGCTTTCATTAGAACTCTAGGAAGAGGAGCTCCTCTCAAAGTTGGGTAGCATTTATGGTAGAATTTTGGAGATTGACAAGGAGACAAATAAAAAATCTTACCTGTATTATGCAAAGATAAGGATGACTAAGGGTTCAAATGGATTGTTCTCGAAGTTCTCAGTGCTTGATATAAATGGAACAAGTATTCGTGCTAAGTTTTTTCGCATCCAAAGCTGGCAGCAATATTCATTAGTCAATCCCCAAAGTTATATCTAAGCCCCAATTTCGAAGAAGAAACCCACAAAGCAAAAAAGATAGAGAAATTTGCTTACAGTCCTATTAACATTCACAGTAATATGCCTAAAAATGCAATTATTTCTAGCCTCCTAAAGCGCTGACCAGATAGCAAAATGAATCGAAAACCAGTATCTTTTCAGCTTGATAGGAATGTGGGATGGACAGGAAATGCTAGTAGAACTTTGCATAGGACATGACAGAATTGGCAAGTAGTGACACCATGAGGACCAAACGTTTTTTTAAACTTTGCAACTCCAAAACATATGACAAATGTCATCCTCAACATGCCTTAGGATTATAGGGGACATCTCCGGTGAGCATCGCCTCAGAACCTTTGTTAGTTGCTCCAAGGTTTCTTTTCGGCCAGGGAGAGCTAGAGAGATGCGTTACCAGAATCATTTCTTTCGACTCAGATGAGGCTTCAGCACAGACAACCTTCTTTCCTTTGCGTTTAGCCGGGCTTGTCAATTCAATCCATTTATTGTTGGATCGCTCCTGATTCCCCATGTTTCTACTGTATGTGCGCAGAGGGGGCCAATCTGAGTGTCCCTGTGGGCTTCGTTCCGCCCACCCATGGATGTCCTGTTCCAAAAGGTGGGAGCATAAGTTCTGATTTCTTTGGGTCAGGCCCACCTGCCTCTTGAGCCCCATTCGTTTGCAAACCAAGACGCCTAGCCACTTGGCTGAGCCCATCATTGCTTTTGTGGGACCCACTTCTCTCCAAATGCATACTTTCAACTCTACTCTAGACTCCAAGTGGCCCATCCTCATTTTCATTGGTAAACTCCTGTACCCTTACTATCTTGTTGACGCTTGCGTGGCTCTTTGATGACCTGCCCTTTCTGCTTATAATGAGTTATTTTGGTGAATTTCAAGAAAAGAAATTTGAGGGGCCAAAAATGAATTTTATACCAACGTTAGGTTAGCACAAAGAGCCATTCTAGAAGTATGTAAGACTTACTTTGTTATGTTTATGTGGTTTAGTTGATTCAGCAGTTGTTTCCAATAAGCGAAGTCGTGTGGTTAAACCCTGTCCCCCTCCTCCCTCTTGTATGGATGTTTGCTCCAATGAGATATGTTTACCACTTGAGGATGTCAACCTAAATTGAACCAAATTGATAGGGTGTGGTTGATGCCACTAAATATTAGTTGGGAGACCCAAGAAGAAAAGGTAGTGATCATTTTGGTATTTTGTACACAGAGCCATAGGAAGAGAAGAATGCGTATGTTTCTTCTATATTAAATAGTGTGGATCTCTCAAATTGGGTGCTTGATCTTCATTGCTATGATAACCAAAGAAATGATCAGATTGTGCTAATTGAATTGCTTGAATAACTTGAATATAGATCTGTGAAAATATTGATGAGGTCCTAATTTAATGTGATTTTTGTGGATAGGCAAATCAAACTACTCAACTTAGTGCGATGCCTTTATTGAACTTCAAGCACCTGCTAAGTCAATAATCAACATTTGAATTACAATAGTGTAGATTGTTGGACCATCTCCTCAGTCATGTTTACCTGTCATCCTTATCAACACTCTACACCATCACAAGCTGGGTGAGCATTAGATGCTCTCGTTGGCCTTAAACTGTTTCTCCTCACCTTGGTCATTCCCAGCCTTAAAATGGTCATCCTTACCCATTTGTCCTCGACTGGAACTGCTCATCCTTGACCTGCTTGTCCTAGGCCTTAAATTGATCATCTTTGACCTCTTCAGCCTAGCCATCTATAGCCTTGAACTAGTAACCGTCGACCTCCACAACATGGTTGTCCCAACCTTGAATTGGTCATCTGGAGTTTTCTTGGCCAGACCAACTAGAATGCACTAATAGAACACACAGTAGTGACAAGTCTTGAAAAACATTCGACAATCAAAGATTTGTAACCACATGGTGTCATTATTTCATGCCTAGATTGCGATTACTCAATTAACTTGTCGTCCTCACCTTCCTCGGCCTGATTTTCCTTGCCTTGAACTAGTCATCCTTGGCCCAGATGCAACCACATTATCAAATCAACAACGTGACACTCTAGCTGAAATATCTAGGGTTGATATCTAGAACTCAACACAAGACCTGCCAAATTTTAATAAAATACCAAATTTACAAGATTTTGTTGTCTACTAAAATTAATTTCATCTACAATATGAAAAGTGTATTTCAAATGAGAAACTTTTCTACTATTGGAAACTTATCTTGATGAGAAGTTTGCATAACCAAACAGGAAACTGAGGCTCTAAAAGAGCCATCCAAGTCTATGAAAATGGATGCTTGTAAGCCAAGAAGGCAAATAAAGAAAGAGAATTTTTTCTTCTTCTTTTTATTTTTGGTCAGTCTCTGTGTTCTTTTAGCATTTTACTTTTCTCAATTTGTCTGCTATCATATTCTCCCATCTGTTCGTCAACTTTCTGACCAACATATATCATTCTTAATTAACTCTGTCCATGTTGTTATAGGCTTGCCTTTACCTCTTTAATGACCTAAATTGTTAATCCTTTATTTTTTTTCTAATTGGTGTGAAATGGTTCTAATTGCATGTATCTAAACCACCACAATCAATTCTTGCTCATTTTCCCAACATGAGAGACTTGCTATTTTTATGGATATATATTCCTCTCCAACTTTATCTTTAATATTTTATTGTATATTAATTTTAGCATTCACATTTTCATCACATTTGATTCATTAACTTGCCTTTTCTTTATTGCCAACATTCATGTCCGTAAAGAATAGTTGGACTAATAGCATGTTTATTGTATTATCCTTTCGACCTCAATGGCATGTGCTGATTGTGTAGAAGTCCAAATGCATTCCTGTCAATCTTACTTTTAACTTCGTAATTCACATTTTCTCATATCTTTCCTACTTGATGAATGGTTTATCTCTAAAGTTCTCTTTCTTTGGTATCTTTTTGCTTTAATTTGCATCATCCACTCATCTATATTTTTACTTCTACTTACATTTAATTAATCAGTCTTACTTTTACAAATTATAATTTGAAGTCTCTATTTGAGCCTCTAAATTCTAATTAAACATTTTCTCCTGGATTTTGGTTTCATCAATTGGCACTACATTAGGGAATAACTTACAACATAGAAATATCTTCTTGATTATGTAAATCGTAGCAATTACCGGTGCTGAAACTTAAGGCTGAACCTTGGCGTAAACCTACTATAGCTGGTAAATCACTAATTTCTCTCGCTATTATTTTTCTTACAGTTACCACTTCATTAGGCAAATCCCTTCTTTCTCCAGATGCTTTACCAGTAGGATGACTAAACAGCTAATCAAAGTAGCTTTTGCAAATTATAAGCTATTATGCTATTGCTTGCATCGTGTTACATGAAACTGGAAGAATCTTCATGGCATTTATTTTTTCACAATAGGTCCTGACAGATCCCAAAGATGCTCTTGGCAAACAGTACAAGAAATTGTTTGGCATGAATGGTGTAAGTCTTTCAGTCTTTTAGGGATGAATTTGAGTTGTTAACACTCCACATATGCTACATTTCAGTCCATTCTTTAATTTCAGGTCAACTTACATTTTACTGAGGAAGCACTAAGACTTATTGCAAAGAAGGCAATAGTGAAGAACACTGGAGCCCGGGGCTTAAGGGCCATTTTGGAAAACATTCTTATTGAGGCAATGTATGAGGTATGAATGCCCATTGCTGTTACTTCAAATACTGATAAAATTTGATGAGAACCCCGAAATTCTTGTCCAGTCTTCAGTTCGTTAACTTGGAAAGATTAGTGAAGCAGTTATCTGATTTCTCAGATTCCAGATGTGAAGACAGGAGAGGATAGAATAGATGCAGTTGTGGTTGACAAGGAAGCGGTAGGGTCAGTTGGTGCACGAGGCTGTGGAGCAAAAATTCTCCGTGGCAATGGTGCATGGAAGCAATACATTTCTAAAGCCACGTCTGTGGATTCTGTGGTGTGTTCACTGTAGTTTTCCTGGGTGATTGATATTGAATGTAGAGATTTGTAATTCAAGCAGGGTTTTTTGGTAAACACGGGATAGTGATTCTGATTCCTTCCCCACGTATATGGTTAATATGTCTGGTCAGTACCCCGTTCTTACTTGCAGTGTGCCAAAGGCCGGTTTGGGGTTTAAGCAGTCTATGCAATTTCTGGCCTCTATGATTGTTCAGAGTTGGTAGGGCTTGTGAATAGTGGTGGAAACAGGAGCCCCTCAGGATCTACGATTCTACCATTCATAGGGTGCAACAGAGATTGCTAGACCATGTGTCAATATCTCGTCATTGTGTATGCATATAATAAAAAGTTATGTCAATTAATTAGAATGGTAGCCAATGTGATCATCCTATCATTTTATGACCTAAATTCTCTCTTAGCAATGGCAAGAACACTCGGACCCTGCTTTTATTCAGCATGTTATTAAGTGGCAGGAAGATGAAGTGAAGTTAAAGAATTTTTTATAACTAACAAAGCAATATTTAGAATATAATGAGCTATTTTCCTAATGCTCGATTGCTGCTGGTAGGTTTGTTCCAAAATTAGAGGCGTGCAAACATGGTTGACAGAACAGAGAGAAAAAGGGAAACAAAAGGAAGAAGAGCAAAACAATAAAAAAAAAAAATGAAAACTGAAAATACAAGAGTAAGCAATTAGTCTTCCCTGCAGAACCAGCAAACTAAAATATTCCTCTCTAAGCGTAGCAGCCTGCGACCAAGCAGGATTAAATGCGCAAGCATGAGACTAGTGGCCACCACAACAAAGCAAAAGATGCATCCATCCCTTCAATATTTCAGAACTTGTCCAAACAATGACATCAAGTCGCAGTCAGGTGACATAATGAAAAAGCCAATTCTACCCCACTCCACAACCAGTCTCCTTTCCAGAATACTGCATGACTAGAACTCAGTGTCGAAGCAAGAGAGCATTATTTTTGAAACCATAGCTCGTGCAAATGGAATATAGCTTAAGCTATACCTGCAACGGATTAAGAAAGCAATTCAATAGAGCATCCAAAGAAGCCTAATACCAAAGAGTCGAAAGAATTTTTTTTCTTAATTAAACATGTAGCATCATCAAAACAAAGCCCAAACCCAACATATTCGAGAGATTTCATATCTTAAACCACTTTGTCATTCTTGTGGAGAAGCAACATTACTTCTTTTCAATGTTGCTGAGGCATCATCTAAGTTATTTTGGTCTCTTAGACCTACGTAACAATTTAGTGAAGATCCATCTTAAGGCATTGTCTCTATGACCTATGAAATCATGCACAGCTTGGTTTCTTATTCATGGTAGTTTTTAATGGTTTTGTTGTCCTTTAGGAAGTTTGAATCCTTCTAAATATTTTTTGAAAAAATCGGAAAGCAGTTACACGTTCAGAACATTCCAAATTTCTTAACCATAACTATAGATGTGAGCCAGTCTTACTTACGCAGCAAGATTACCCAGCATGACCTAATACTTTGACTAAACAATAAGTAACAAGGTTGCACGGAAACAGAAATGATTGTACTATACCCTGGTTATTACCGTTCCTTTGAATAGGCCTAAATTGATTAGGACAAGTACAATAGTTTATCTCATTGATAACAATCAAGTCCCACTTCATGACAAATGCCAGAAACCACTAAAGATTTTGTCAATGTAACATAATAACATCTACGAACCAAAAAAAAAAAAAGGGGGTGGGTAAAAAATTATGGATCTATTAGTTTAAAATAATAATAATAATAATAATTAAACAAGATAAGCATCAGCAGTAATTGAAAGGTATTTGGTAAAAAAATACAGCATACGAATACTGATAACAGATCACAATGCAGGGAAAGTAAGTGTTCAAGACGTACCAAACAAGTGCACCAAACTCTAATATGATAGCAAGAAGAGTTAACAGCTTGCTGTGAGCCTGCTCAATTGCAAAGGACAAGAGATGTATGAAACTAAACAAAATGAGAAACAGCAGATGACAAATTAACAAGACCCAGAACAAGGGCAAATGTGACACTTACATAAAGGGCACAGAACAGTGCAATAATTATGCTTGCAATGTATGTGGCTGTTGCATAAATACGAACAGGATCAAGCATCATTGTGACTTGCCGTTTTGGGCCTATAAGAAAGGCTGTGCTGCCATACATAAAACTTCAACTTTAGAATCTGAAAGTAACAAATTTCAAGTCACAGAGATGGAAATGATCAAATATAAAAAGGAACAAATCAATTGTAAATACAAAATGAAAAACAACGTCATAACATCTCATGCCACATGCAACTTGCACGAAGTTGATATTTCTTGCACGAATTTTTTTTTCTATAAGAAAACATCAAGAAGAAAGAAAAAGGAAAACATAGCAAATGCTTAAATCTTAAAATGCTAATAAGCACTGGCAAAGTACCACAAAGAAGCAGGAAATCACTTCTAATAAGCACCATTTATAAGTTGAAACGAACCTTCCAAGGGAAAGCAGATTGCCGAAGGTGAAAGCTATCCCAAATTTAAGGGGATTGAAAAATACAAGCATCGACTGCCAGCCAAGAGAGAACAAATGAAGATGGAATTCAGTTAGGTATCAATCCCAAAGCAAATTGTCTCAAATGTAATCAAATGGGATTCTAATTAATGTCAAAAGACCAAGTTAAACTGTTTATTTTCTAATTCATATGTCAAGTATGAGAAAAGCAAGCCACTGATAGACAGAATTTCAAATATCTCCACACTTTCAGACGTTAAACAGTGCAATTAATTAAAATAGAGAATTTGTGTTTCTCTAGAGGTAGAGGGCATCTGCACCACCTTTTTCCATTCAAAGTGAACTAATCAGTGCCGTTCAATGCACATAAAAAGTAACCATCCACTGCCATTATTGTTGTAATCAAATATCCATTTAGTTCAATATATATAGTGTGAAGGAGATGACTTTCTGATACAAACATTAGAACATGACTGCATTAAATACTTGTGGAAACTGAAATTATCATAAAAATATAAAAGTGACAAAGAAATTGAACAAATATTGCTTGAACTTACCAGTAGTGTGCAAGCTAAACCAGCAACAAAGCATATGGCAAAACCATATAATCTCTGATAAATGAGAATAGGCAACAACCAGTTAAAACAGGAATCTCATAGCTTGAGAAGAAAATAATACAAAAAAGAGCAGGAAAAAGATAAATAAGCAAAGCGTAATTCAATTCTTTTATTATTTTCTTCTTTAGGGTGGGTGAGGATTTTCATATTAATATAAATCTCTCTAAAAAAAGGACCTAATTGCACTTCACACTCCAAATATTGATAGCTCAATCAATCTTTTGAAGACGAAACAAAGAAACTCTTCGGAGAGGTGGGGAGGGGTGGTGTGCTACCAAAATATCTCTAATTGTTCATAATGCATTCTCAAAGGCAAAGTCACACAGAACTGGTAGAACAATGATTAAAAGAAAAACTTGTTCGTTTGACAAGAGCCAAAAGGAAGCTCTGGCAGGTAGGCAATGACTTGCTTTAAGGAGGAGAATATGAATATGTGATGACAATGACAAAATCACATAAACCGTGGTCTGCTTCATTCAAACCAGGGAGGCCTGATTATGGTGCATCTGCTATTCCACCAGAGGAAGGAGGCCTTTTTCTGGAAAGGTATGCAGCAGAGGAAGAACAAAACAAGCAAGGATTGATTATAAAAAAAATATATATATATATATATATATATGAAAGAAAGTAACTAGTAAATAGTCATAACATTAAATCTTGATCTTAATAACAGCGGCGAATTACTTCGTTGCTCATATAAACATTTTGGAAACCTTTTTTTTTTTTGTCGTAGTAGCTCCTTTTTATTAAATAAAAAAGGCTTTTTTGTTTTATCAAAGAGAATTTAGAGTGAGATTATCTGATAAAAAGTAAGTAATTACAAGCTTGCTCAACCTAGACGTTTTGTGTCCCCGATCTCAGTTCTTAACGCCACGGACGAAGAAGAATCACGAGAAAATTACGATGTTCTTAAGTAAACACAGTCCAGAGCAGTAAAAAACTCAGGTGCTCGACGATTACAGTTAGAATATACAATTTCACTAAACATTCAGATGATTAAATAATTGCAAAAGTAAGATTCAGCACAGGGTCTTGTTAGCAGATGAGATGATCACTAAGATTAACAAAATAGATATCTCGGAGCGAAGTACAAATTACAATTTACAAGGTGGAAGCAGAATTAAATGGAGAGAAAAATAAAAGAGGGGCGGGGGGGGAAGAAAGAACGAAAGAAATAAAGAAATGAACCTGTTTGGTGGACAAAGTGCAGTGGCGATTGAAATCGTCGACGAAAGACCAAGAGCTGCTCTCGTCCTGTGCTGTGACTTGCTGCTCTTCATCGTCCATCTCCACTCCCACCAGAATTTTTACTCTCTCCAACGCTTGATTCATCTTCTCCATCCCTTCTCCTCCACAATTGCAGTTCCCTCTTCCCTTCTGTAACCCACACTGCAAAATGGGGCACCTAACTAACCCGGGGAAACGTAACCTGGAAACTTAATCAACTTCTGTTATTGCGTAACCATCAACCTTCTCATTACGAATTGTTGTCAAAAAACGAATGTCTTCTCTTAAAAACCAAATTAAAAGTGAGCTTCATAGAAAAGTATTGTTTGTGAAAAAATTTCTTCAAACAGATTTGATCTAACCCTTTTGTCACACTTGAAATGTGCAATCAACATAGGTTTTTTTTTTTTTTTTTTTTTTGACAATTCACAGTTTACATATATTTGGGAGGGGGGCGGGGGGGGATTTTTTTCAAATAATATAAAATAAATAAATTATTTTTAATTTATCCAACTTCTTAAAATTATCAATAAAATACCCAACTTTCAACAATAACCCGCCACGTATGCACAACGAATGAGCCATGTGTGAAGGTGTTTTTTAAAAAAATGCCCTCAATGTAAAATCAATTTACAAAGAGGGTGTCTTTTCAAAAGACGCTCCCAATTGAATCTCAATTTAAGTAGAAGTGTTTTTTCAAAAGACGCCTCCACTTAAACCTAAAAAACCCCAATCGATTGCAGTAAAAGTAAAAAATGTAAATCGCATGTGTTCACTGTCGTCGTCACCGTCACCGTTGCCCTCGCTGTCGTCAGATCGTCGTCGCATTTTCAAATTGAATCACAGTCATCCCTAGCTCCGCCATTTGAGAGAGTCAGTCTTGTGCCCTAGTTGCACCCTTGTTGATTGCAGTCATTGTCTCCT
Source organism: Tinospora cordifolia (assembly GCA_030144865.1). Taxonomy (NCBI): domain Eukaryota; kingdom Viridiplantae; phylum Streptophyta; class Magnoliopsida; order Ranunculales; family Menispermaceae; genus Tinospora; species Tinospora cordifolia. The sequence goes on along the minus strand of JAJIYU010001169.1, from coordinate 17,600 downwards.
CGCCGTCGCCTCGCTGTCGCATCACCTCTCCGACCGTTTATATAGTAAACTCTGCAAGATTCTTGTCTTTTTTATGATAGATGTTATGTGTTAAATAGTTGCTTAGTGTTAACTGTGAATGAAAGTTTGAACTGGATTAACCAAGGCTTTGTCTCAATGGCTAAAGGTGAGATTCCATCGAATACTAGAGTGCCAAATCACTTGAATAGTCATATGAATTGGCCAAAAGTTCCAAGCAAGTTGGACAATTCAAAACTTTGATAAAGTGTTTGGATAGATAATACGTAATTATTAATAAACTAAGAAAAAATTTTGTAGTGAGTATTAGATCTATTAGGCCTAAATAGTAAAAATGGTTCCATTTAGGACAATCTTAATGGGGTGAGTACTAATATCATTAGGTGAACTAATAACAGCACGACAATTAAGCTAACATTTGAAACAAACATATTGACTAAAAGGAGTTAAATTTTAGCAACAAAATCAATTTTCTAGTTAAAATGTGAGTTTAGCCATGAACTATTAGTTATATCTTTTTAGATATAAATTTGATTTTGTGACAAAAAAATTTTACAATATGCATTTAACCATATAGTGTAACAACCTAAATTTTGTAGCATGGGTACATGAGTAATAATAATATTAAACAATTGTTGAAAATATAAATTAATGACAAAAGATCAAAAGTTCTAATTAGGAATTCATAAAAAATATAAATATGGATATAACAAGATAAAATAAATTTATATCCAATATTAGTTTGAACTAGTTTGGAAAAAAAAAAGAATATATAAATAAATAAATGAAATGATGATGAAATTTAAGATTGAAAAATTCTTATTGATTGGTGAAAGTAGTAATTGGGAATGTAGAATAAATTGATGCTTAAAAAAAATATGTATACATATAATAAAAACATTAAAATGAATAAGAAATTATATTATTAACATATATATAAGCTGAGCTTTTGACATGATTACCGTACATTTTAGATAAAATTACATAAATGCCCTTAATTTAAAAATATTGACTCATTTTCCATAGATTTACGCCGTCAGCTGTCACGTAAGATGTCCGTCGCTGCACCAGCCCCTCGTCAGATGCCCGTCGCTGCACCAGCCCCTCGTCAGATGCTCGGTTCAGATCGAGCGCTCGGGGCCTGTACGTTAAAAAAAAAAATTTAATTGCGCTGTGGCTCAATAAATGCGCCGCAACGCAAAATATTTTTGTTTTTTTTTATTATTCGACTTTTTTTAAATAACCGTTAAAAATCATATTTTATCGTTTTTTAAACATTTTTTGCCCTTTTTTTTTACCCTTTTTTGACATTTTTTTGACCGTTTAGCTATAATTTGTAACAGTTACATATTGTTTGTAATAGCTATAATTTGTAATATAACCATTAAATAATTTTTTTTATTTTTTTATTATACATACTCTATAAATACCACACCTATTTAACTCAAAAAATTCATTCATTCACCAATCTCCTTCATTAGCCATTAGAAACTAGCCGTTGAAAGATTTTCTATAAATTGGTGATAGTTGTAGTTATACTTCTCTATCAATTAAGTTAGTGCAATAAGAGATACAATCACTTATGGATTCTGCCGAGTTACAAAAATTCAAACAATTTATAATGGATGAGCATTTGGATGATAGTGAAGATGAGGAAATATGTTTGTTCCTACGGGAGTGGCAGAGAGAACTTGAAAATGAAGCGGTGCACAACCGTTCAAGATCACGGAGGATTTTTTGTTGGGAGCGGAGAGTAGCACATGACCGTCTTTTTAAAGATTATTTTGCTGATGAAATACTTTATTCTGTAGATATGTTTCGTCGAAGATTTCGAATGAACAAGGCATTATTCTTGCGTATTGTACATGCGCTTGAAATCATTCAGAATACTTTCAATTAAGGTATGATGCAGTCGGTAGACAAGGCATTACCCCACTTTAGAAGTGCATTGTTACCATACGACAATTAGCTTATGGGGCACTGGCATACCATTTTGATGAGTACATAAAAATTGGTGAAAGCACTGCACTTGAGTGTTTATTCAAGTTTTGTCGAGGTATTATTGATATCTTTGGTCATATATATCTTAGAAGACCAAATGTTGATGACGTTCAACGTCTACTGCAATTGCATGCGGAATGTCATGGCTTCCCAGGTATGCTTGGAAGCATAGATTGCATGCATTGGCCTTGGAGGAATTGCCCAGTTGCTTGGAAAGGTCAATTTATTTGAGGTGATCAAGGGGTTCCGACAATCATTCTAGAGGCAGTGACTTCCGCAGACTTGTGGATATGGCATGCATTCTTTAGAGTTGCAGGGTCTAACAATGATATAAACGTACTCAATCAAAGTCCTTTGTTTAATGACTTTTTGCAATGATACGCTCCAGATGTGCAATTTACTGTCAACGAGACCAATTATACAAAAGGATATTATCTTGCTGATGGTATATATCCAGAGTGGGCAACAATTGTTAAAAGTTTTTCATATCCTGAAAATCTAAAACATATCAAGTTCAAGCAAATGCAAGAGGCTGCAAGAAAGAATGTCGAGTGGGCATTTGGTGTGCTTCAATCTCGTTGGGCCATTGCACGGGGTCCTGCCCGATTTGCATCAAGGGCAAACTTAAAAGATATAATGTACGCGTGTATAATATTGCACAATATAATTGTCGAAGATGAAGGATATGCAATCACAAATTGGAGCAATGATGTAGGGAAAGCACCAACACCTGTTAATCATGGGAACGACGTGAATTTTGAACAGTACCTTCAAAGAAATGCTGAACTGCGTGATCGAGAAGTGCATCACCATATTTGCTCAGACTTAGTGGAACATATTTGGACACAATTTGGCGATGACGAAAATATAAATTAGTACTTTGTTTTAATTGTATCACAGATCTGCAAGTTTAAAATGTAATTTTGGTAATTAGCATATGTTATGCATTAATTATTTATACGTGATTGTTTGACAATACCAACAACCATTAAATCTGCATTTATTATTTATATATATTTATTATAAAATAATATAACTAATTTTGTTAAAATATAATTTACATTACGTTAAAAAAATAGAAATTATTATTTAAAATGACTAAATTTTATATATATAATTAGTTTTTAACTGTTTTAAATAATATAAATAAAAATTAAAATATTTTATTTTTAATTTATAAAAAAATATAAATATTATTTTAAGTTAAAAATATTTCCAAAAATTTAATAATTTTAAGTTAAAATAAAATTTACATTACTATAAAAATAAAAATAATTTTGTAAAATGAATAAATTATTATATTTATTTATACATAATAAATACAATAATTTATTATTTTTGAAAATATTTTATTTATATATAATATAAATAAATTATTATTTTTGAAAATAAATAATATATATAATTATTTAAATCACTATTTAAAATAACGAATAGTAATATTTAAAAATAAATTTTTAAATATTTAATTATAAACAATATAATTTTTTTATATAAATTAAATTAATTGTTTATATTTTTAATTTAAATGTGAATAATAGTTATTTTAAAAAAATATATACTTTATATATAAAATATTGTAAAATTACAATTAGTAACATTTAAAAATGAATATTTTTAATTATTTATTTAAAAAGTAATTTTTTTATATAAATAATTGTTAAAAATATAGTTTTTATATAAATATATATAAATATATATATATATATATATATATATATTTTTATTTATTTATTTTAAATGTAAATAATAGGTATTTTTAAAAAAATTATATTTTATAAATGAAATATTATGATTTGTGTATTTAATGAATTGATGTGATTGTGAGACTCATACAGTACAGTCTAATAAATATGTAGTATTGTAGGTGAGAGTTTAATGAGTGAGAGTTTAATGAATGAATGATGCGGATGATAAAAATGATGATGTGGAGGGTTTTTTGAGCTTGTGCATTGGAGATGCCATAAGGCCTCAAAGGCCTTTAGGCTTTAGGCTTTGAAACCCTTAAAATATTTAAAATTATTTCAATCATGTATGTTGATTGAATTTCCATATTAATAAATTTTGATTCATATGAATAAAATAAAACTTTATGATTAAAATATATATAACTTGAAGCTATATAAAAAAATAGAGATTCAGTCAAAATCTTATTATTTTTATTTATTTAAATATAAAATTATTATGGTTGATTGCACTCGAAGTTGCAGTACCAATTACACACACAAAATATTATAATATATGATTTAATATATTAAAATTATAAAACTTAAAAAAATCATAACGTAAAGCTATATAATGAGAATAATATTTGTAGCTTAAAATTACTAAAAAATTATGTTTTAATTGTTAGCTGTTAAAAAGTAGTTTTGTTGGAGAGATTTTCCAGCACAAAATTATAAAATTAAAAAAATATTTGTTAAATCAAAAGCTGTGAAATTTAATAAAATTATAACTAGTCAAAGGTTATTAACATATTTTGAAATGTCAAAATTATAATGTTCAGTATGTAACTTGATTGATTTTTGTCTATGAACCTATATATAATTGTGGATTTTTAAATTAGCCGAAGCTAATTAAGAGTTAGTCTAATAGTGATAGAGTATCTTAGAAATTTTTACTTTATCATTTTCTTATGTAGATAATATTTGATTATTAATTAATATTAACTTTCACATAGGCATTTTATTTTATTATTTTAATATTTATTAATATCTTTATTTGACGTTTATCGGCTGTTTCAAATTACTGAATATTTTGTGACAAACATTATTGAGAGATTCATCTTAATTAAGTTTGCAATGAAGTTGCAATGTTACTTGATCAATTAAACTAAAATTTTATTTTGATCATTTAATGAATCATAATATTTAAATATCAAAGTGTCATAAAATAACATTTATATTAAAAATTATATTATTTTGCAATGAATATTAAAGTATTACAAAATAACATTCAATGATACTGTAGATTATTTTCTATTAGAGCTTGTCTATTAACATCATATGAACAAAATGCAACATATATTGCATGGTTACGAAAATGAATTGTCGAAGGTTACAAAGCCTAATATATTTCACTAATATTCTTCTTTATATATGAGCTTTAAATGAATGATGAAATTGATATTCAATAAATAAGATTGAGTGAAAATATTGAAAACTTGTTCGTCAAAGTTCTGCCAACTACATGATTTGAATGTGACGATTCAAAATATTTCAAGTACGACAACAAAAAAAAGTCTATACATGTCACCATAAGGGGGAAAAAGAAAATGAATTATTAATTAATGCACTATATTTTTTCCCTTGGCTAAGGTTTTGTCTCATTTATTTGCAAGGTTTTTAATGAAACAATCTTAACAATAATATAATAGTATAAGACTTTAAAAGAATGTGTACTATTTTTCTTTTAGATTTTTTTTTTCATTGAATTCTATCTAGTAAGGTTTTAAAGAGACATATTCTCGTATAAAAGACATTCAAAGAGAAAATATTATAAATAATTATCTTAAATGTATTTGTAACCACTATCATTTAGTATTTTGTGACCCTTAATATTTATAATTTTGTAATATCAAAATCTCATCATGTCCAAATTAATGAAATTATTTAAGTATTATAATTATAATTAATGTAATCTCCATTCCTAAAATTTATATAAATGAGTGCTTACATTGTAAAAATTGTGCTAAGGTTAAAATCAAACCTATTATCAATATAATGAATTTTTTTTTATTTCTATTCACGCAAGTTTGTTTTATTATTTTATTGATCTTTTAGTAGTTTTCTTTTATTTTATAATAGAAGACATTTTTTTTTTGGTGTGAATTGCAAAATCGAAGAATAATAGGAAAAAGAAGAAGATAAAAAAATCGCAGACATTTTTTAGGGGTATCGTAGAATCGAAGAATAACAAAGAAGAATAGGAAGAAAAAGAAAAAGAAGAAGAATAAAAACAAAAAAAAAATTTAGAAAAGTGTTAACTCCCAAGGCGTTTTTTGTAAAAACGCTTTCATTTTGAAAAAAATATATATTTATTTACTTTTAATTAAAGATGTCCTTCACTTAGAGAAATATATCTTTTTTAACTCAAAATTAATTTTTTTATTCCCCAGGCAAAGATGTTTTCAGTAAGACGCCTTCACTTGGATAAATAGGTTTTTTGAATCTCAATAAAGACGTCTTTAGTGAAAATGTTTTCACTAGGAGAATTTATTTATTTTTTTAACTCTCATAAATAAAATATATATATATATATATATATTTCTTTAACTTAGAAAAATAAATTCTTTTATGAACTTGGAGAAATATATATATTTTTAACTCAAAATTATTTTTTTAACTCTCCAGATTAATATATATATATATATATATAATTTGGAGAAATAAATTTCTTTTGACTTAGAGAAATACATTTATTTTTTTAATTCTATATGTACGAAGATGCGTTCGGAGTTTTTTTTTTCTTAACTCAAAATTAATATTTTTAACTCTTTAGGTTAAAAAAAATGTATATTTCTTTAACTCGAAAAAAAAAAAAATTTTTACTTGGAAAAGTATATAAATTTTTTAACTCTCCATGTTCACCCGGATAAATTATTATGTTTAACTACTTGCAGAAATTGTTGTTATTATTATTTTTAACTCTATAGGTTAACTTGTAGAAATATATATATATTTTTACTTGTAGAAATATATATTTCAGTGAAAACTAAACGGTTATTTCTCAGCTCAAAGGGTTAAAGGGTTATTTTCTCACCATAATTATTTATAACTAACTTTTTATTAAATTTTATCGTGCAATTTAGCAACTAAACCCTAGTAAGAGTCCAAAACAAACCTTCAAAAACTGGTCGCTACAAATTCCAAAACCCGTTCTTCTTCCAGTCGGCTAGCGTTTTCCAGCCAATGCATTGCTAGGGTTTCTGCAGTTGGAACGTCGACTACTGCGATTGCGGGTATGGAGGATATGGAAACTCACGAGCACGACAACATCTGCGACTACGTTCTCTCTCGTTACAGCAACTCCATGCAAGACGATCACCAACACCTTTGCGCTGTCATGGGCACCATGTCTCAAGAGCTCAAAGACCAGCGCATCCCTCTAACGTCCATAGCTTACTTCGGTGCTATATCGGCTTCTCTGAATCGTTTATGCCTCGAATCAAAACCCTCGAATTCTACTGTCACTGCGCTTCTCACTCTCCAATCCATTATTCTCCCTAAGATCTCACCTGCAATGTTGAGGAAGAGCAAAGGTTTTGCTTCGGAGCCCGTGCTTCGGGTTCTCCGTTCCGAATCCGCTCCTATTGATGCCATAACCTCAGGGTTGAAATGCGTTTCGCATCTGCTTGTTGTTGGTGACAAGGTCACTTGGTCGGAGATTTCTCATCTGTACGATATTCTTCCGAGTTTCATCTGCGATTCTCGGCCCAAGGTGTGTGTTTTTCTTCCTCTTACATTGAATTGTTGCTAATACATCACGGGCAGTTTGTTGAATGCGTCATGCGAATTTTCGATTTTAGTGTAGGATGAGTTATTTACAATGAAGAACTCGCCGTAGTAAGCAGTTACCTTTTTCTTTTTGTTTTAAAATCCTATCCGTTCCAATTATAGTTCCCATCGGCACTGCTTAATTCTACCAAAACCTGTAAGCAATGGACAAGGAATTGTGCTTATTTTGCTGTAAACTTGTGAAACACGAATAGTTAACATGTATAATTACTCAATTTTACAGGTCAGAAATCAGTCTCACCACTGCCTTCATGCTGTCTTGCAAAGTTTTCAAAGGTCTTCTGTGTTGGCCCCTGCCAGTCAAGCGATCACAAACATCTTGGAAAGGCTTCTTCTTCTTGTTGATAAAACAAAAACTTCTTATGACTCTTCTAAAGGAAAAAGAGAAGCTCACGAGATTTTGTATCTTTTGGATGCTTTTAAACATTGCCTTCCTCTTATATCCCCAAAGTTCATGATTATCACCTTGAAGCAGTTCAAGAGCTTGTTGGAGCGGCATCAACCTCATGTGACAAGGCTCATCATTAATTGTTTAAGCGCTCTTTGTCTCCATCCAACATCTGAGGTTGCTTATGACGTGTTGCTTGATTTACTATGTTCATTAGCATTGAGTGCCTCCTTGAATGAAAAATCCGTCGATGACATGAAATTAATTGCACGTTTGCTTGATGCTGGTATCAGAAAAGTTTACTTGCTAAATAGGCAAGCTTGCATAGTAAAGCTTCCTGTTGTATTTCACTCACTTGCAGGTACGGGCTCTACTATGTTATCTTATATATATATATATATATATAAATTTTTTTGAAGGGGGAAAGTGATGAATCTAATATATTCAATGTGTACGCTTTCTTTGTTTGAGAAGATTTTTATTATAAAACATTATTCTTTTTTTCAGTTCTATATTATTCCTCCCCCTAATTTTCTGTAACAAAGTAAATCCTATTTTTTGTGGTATCAAAATCACAAGCATGTTTTGAAGTTTGATATTGCACAGAAATTTTTGGTTGTGAGCACGAGGAGGCCTTATTTGCAACTATGGAAGCAATGAAGAGTTTGATACTTGCTTGCATTGATGATGAATTAGTCAAACAAGGGGTTGATCAAATTAAAGTGAATGGGGACAGTGGTGCGAGGAAGTCTGGGCCAACTATCATAGAAAAGATATGCGCGACAATCGATAGTTTGCTTGGTTATCAATACAACAAAGCTTGGGTTATGGCATTTCGAGTTGTTTCAACAATGTTTGATAAATTAGGTACTCTTTGCATATCTCATTCTCTTGCATCCTTATTTTGCATTTTTATATTATTTTGCATCCTACATGAAATTGAAGGTAGAATTTGAATTGCATTGTTTACAAGCAAAACACACTTGGAAATTATTTCTTTCAGCCAAGGTTCATAAAAGCATGAGGTATAAGTGAGGCATATTCGCTTGACTGAGAAAGGTGTAAGCCTCATTTTCTTTTTTGAAAAATTTTCAAAAAAAAAAAAAAGTAAATTGATCACATATATAACTATTAAATGAAATAAACACAAAAGGTAACATATTTTAAGGCTTTGTGCATATTTTATCTTCAGTTAATAGGTCTTGTGTGCATGCACGAAAATCCGGTTTTCTTTCCATTTTATGGGTTAAATGGAAGGAATTGAAATGTAAATTCAATGAAATAGAATGTAAATGATGTTGATTAACTAAGATTTCAAGTGAAATGCGGAAACTAAATGAAAGTACATTACAGAGATTTTGAGGTTTACACCTTAATGCGCCTTGATGTGTATGCCTCTAGGCATATTCTTCAAGCATGTGAGGTGTAAGCCTCACAGATCTACTTGTGACTCTTAGACCTAGACATAAGCCAATTGCTTTCAGGCTTTCATCCTCCACTTCTCACTGAGGTGGGCCTTTGAATTTCATGTTTCAGTTTTCTGCCTATGCTCTTTTGTTTTTTAGCATATTCTCTCTCTCTCTCTCTCTCTCTCTCCCCCCCCCTCCCCCTCCCTCTCTCTTTCTCTTTTGTTGTTTTGTGGTTATTTACATGAAAGAGAGAAGTGACAATTGCAAGAGCATCACACATGATTTTTATTTTTTTTGATTAATTTTGAGCAAAGTTTTCTATAGCTTATGTTGTTGTTTTAAGGGTTCAAAAGGATATTGTTGACACTTCTTGTTGACCATTCTACATAATGACATTCTTTGGCAAATGGCCAAAAAAGTGATACTTGTATATTAAAAAAATAAAGTCGAACTCATTTAGAAGAATAAATTTGTAATATATAAATAAACTGCTAAATAAGTTTTACTACCTTAAGCAACACTTAAGAGCAACGTGGATTGATTAGAAAAGACACCAACATCTACATCACTAAATGAATATCCACAACAAGGCTTCAATTTGAGGGCATTCTTCACAAATAAGCACAAATTTAGGTACCCAACCTCAAATTCATGTATGGTCCATGGAATTCAATTGCTCATGGAAAAAACTAGTTTGTCAATGATAAATCTTGACATTACTTTTTCACCAAATAAAATAACGAAAAAGGGGAAAAAAGAGAAGAAGATAAATTCTTCAATACAACGGTTTCCGTAAACTCTACGAAACAGTATTTGGGATTTTGATTGCGGGAGAATCCAAATGTTGTAAGGTTTTTTTTTTTTTTTTTTTTTTTGTTTTTTGGGCGACTTGGGCCAAAATTGTGGTTTGGATCATTGGATTATGTACTAGCATCTTGGTTGATTCAGTTTTCCATTTTTTTTCTTCTTCTTCCTCTGTTTTTGACATGCAATCGTGACATCATGATTTATAATTTTCACACGCGCGCACACACACACACATATATATACATTGTAGGTACTAATACTTGGATTATATAATCATACGTTAGAGTTTTGCATGATAATTTTTGTTGTATAATTACATACAATTTGATATATTACCTTCACACTTGTGTGAACTTGACTCAAGAAATGGTGAAAGGATGCACATATTCAAAAGTTGATCCCTTGTCAACATTTTGTAGACTTCGAATCTACTTTTAGTGATACATTGCAAATAATTTTTTTATGTATTAGGCCCATCAGTTAACATTTGTTTGGCATCTTGAATTATATTTAAACTGTAATTTGTCAATTTAGAGAATCTTGCGACTCACAATTTGATCTTACTATCTGATCTTTAAGAACTCTTTAATAAATTTAGTTTGGATCTCACTCTTAACTACCTTGAGTATTTTTTAGTAGGAGCACAATATGAAATAAATAATAAATGAAATAGAGGAAAAGAGATAAGAAAAAAAGGATTGGTGAAGAAGGTTTGCATATATAACACTTGTCAAGATGCAAGACTTGTTGCTCACCGAACTGTAGAAGTGCTTGCATCTCATGGGGTAGATAGATAGGACTGGATTGTTTCAACGTCCGGTAGGCTCGGTCATACTGTAAGCTAGATCTGTCTTGTTGGCCAAGGTCTCCACCATAGTAGGATTTGAGATCTAATTTTCTTCCAACAGTCAAGCTCAAATATGGTAACGGAGGGTTATTGTTGATGTAATAATAATAATAATAATAATAACAATAATAAGATGATGATGATGATGATTGTTATTATTATTATTATTATTATTATTATCCTCATCAGCATTGCAATTATGCTTAATAAGATTTAACTTGACAAAGCCTTGTTTTCCCCAATTATATGGTGATATCTGTGCAAATTTATTTCCTTCACTTTATGACCATTTCAACATTTATATTGTAAAATTGATATAGTCTTCTCTAGTCTCTACCAAAAACGTATTCTTGACAACCATTTCTCTATAAAAAATATAAATTCCATTTTTTTTTCTTTTTTCCTTGCAGTTAATTCTCAAAAGAAAAAAAGGGGAACTTTAACACATATCTTTCCATTTTTGAGTGTGAGATGGGGTGGCTTCCTAAAATGCTTCCATTAAAGGATCCTTGTCCTCCACAACCTTTCTACTTCCAAGGCTTTGAATACTTACATGGAAGAAAAGAACATTTTCAACAACTTTAAATCTATACTTAAACAAAGGTCTTAAATTGGAAACTGAAATTTAAAATAAGTAAGAGGCTGTAAAGAACATTTTCTCTTCTTCTTGGGCTCTTTTGAGTGGATTGAAGTTTTTAACAATGGAAAATTCTCACAAAATCACCATTTCATTCTGTTGAGAATATCTGAAGAAAATGGATGAACCAAGAGGGAAATTGGGGAGACAGACCCTACTGAAAAGCCAAAGCATGTTTCCCTGGGTTTGAAGTTGACACAGGTTTGAAGAAATTAGTCTGATTCAAGTTAAACTCAATGAATTGATACTAAATTGCTGTCTCTATGATTTTACTCAAATTTTCCAATATTGATATCTATTTTTGACACCTTGATATGGTGGCTCTTTCTTCATAATAGAGTTGGGGGGTGGGGGTGCCATTATTTGCATCATTTGCTTCTGTGATTTAAGGTGACTTTTCCATTTTTGCTCTTTATTGTCCACCTTATTATTCATAAATGTTGAATTAGTAGCACACACATTTGATGTTGGTTTTCTCTCATTTTCCAACGCCTTATTTTTCTCAAATTAGGCTTTTTTTTTGGGTGTAGGAGTGCGTCGTAGTTTTTTTTTCCTGGGCCGTACTATATGGAAATGCAATTTGGATAATCCTTTTTCAAGTTTCTTTCAATCACTAAAATAGCAACACTTTCATCTGAATTGTCAGGGGAAAATTCTGTGTATTTATTGAAGGTAACCCTTAGGAATCTGGCTGATATGCAGAAACTGACTGACAGCAATTTGCCTTGCAGAAAACAGGTACTTCTCCCATTCTGTGGTGCCTTGGAATTTGTTTATGTTGGGGAACTTTTCTTATGCTTCTTTGTAGTTGCCATTTTTGTACATCCCAAAACGTCAGACCATTTGGAGAATAGGACCAAGCCATTCTATCGCAAGTGTTTTGCTATCTAGCAAGTAGATTTTGTCTATTATATGGAGACCCAAAATGTCAGGTCTGATGTTGGCTGAAGAAGTATTCACGAATTAAACCTGATCGGCTCAACCATTGATCACATACACACAATCACACTAGACACTAGGGGAGGAGAGAGAAGGGGAAATGGGGATGTGAGTGAGAGGAGAGATTTAACATTCACATCTCCATCATATTTGGTTTATTAATCTTTTTTTTTTCTTTGTTTGCCAACTTTTTTTTCATCTCTCCTTCCTGACAAATATGAACCCCACATGCATGAAATTTTTACTCCTTTTTTCTTTTGTCATTTCTATGATTTATCTTTGTATCTCTATCAAAATTATATTTACTGTGGTCAAGCTTAGCATATACCTTGACTTTACTTCTAATAATTGGCACTTAATTTTTAAATAAATAACACATGCACATCGGAAAAACTTCTTGGGTAGTGTGAAAATATGGACTTAAGGTGGATTTTTGGATCAAATTAAATCTATAATAGTTTAGAACTACTAGTCTCTTCTGTTCTTTTCACAATGCTCATCATTCCATCATATTATCTGGCCAGTATACTTGTTTACCTCCTTTTTTTCCTTACAACCTGCCATATTGTTTCCTTAGTTATTATGTTATAGCCTCTATGCAGATCAATAATGACAACAGGAAAGTTTTTCTTCTTCTACCTATAAGTTTTTTATCAACCTTCATAATAAATAAACAGCATCAATGGTCAATCTCCTAGACTTAACTTCAAATTGATTGTTCAACTCTAATGCCTAAATTTTATACTTGATTCTGTTTTACTCCCGCACAATTTCTTTGAACAGCCAATAATTTGTGCTTTCCATATTTTGTATAATTCTGAATAATTTCTCCTTTTTTTTAATGCAAGTATAATCCTATAGGACTTTTTGCTCCAATCATCATGCTTTCATTTTTATGTTTTGTTTTTTTTTTTGCTAGAATCTCATTTGGTAATTTGGTTGACTAGAAGGCTCTAATTGTCCCTAGGCCTTTTTGAACTTTGAGAAGTCTAACATTTTCTTCTAAAGTGTTTGCATTTTCATCTTCCATGAAACTTTCTTTATGTCAGGCATGCTGATTTTACATTAGTTTTCCCTAAGTTATCATGTCCTTCTAAGCTAAGCTTGAATTTTCCAGTCTATTCTCATTTAATAATTTTGCAAGGTAAGCTTTCATCTTTCTTTGACCTCTGTTGTTTTGCTAGGACTGTTTGGTCTTCACTTGTTTTCGTTTTTTGGAACTGTTATCACTAATTCCAAGTTTGAAGACTTTGGTTGTCTTATGCTATACTTTATCTATGTATGTCCTAATTTGGGTTTAATATTTCATGTTTTGTACTTTTATCATAGGAACTTTTTTATCCTAATTTAGGGATTTGCTAAATAAGGATATTAATTTGACTATGCAGATGCACGAATGTGTTGGTTCAGCTCTTTCTGCTATGGGGCCAGAGAACTTTTTAAGCATTTTACCTCTTAATTTGGGATCTGATGATCTTTCTGAGGTCAATGTTTGGCTGTTTCCTATCTTAAAGCAATATATGATAGGGGCTTGCCTCAGTTTCTTTTTGAAGTCAATCTTGGCTATGGTTGAATCAATGAAGCAGAAATCTCTGATGGTATGTTATTTTTAGTTAGTTGCTTTCCTGTTCTCATGAAACAAAAGTTCACCATAGTGTCCTTTGCGTGCAAGCTACTGTTGGTGGCGACATTTTTTTTTCTTTTTTGCCATATAACTTCATCATCTTGCTTTTGGCAGTTCAAGCAAGAGGGTAAAATTTTCTCATCAAGGGCCGCAGAAGCCCTTATATATACCCTGTGGTCGTTGTTCCCTGCCTTCTGCAATTATCCTCAAGACACAGCTGATTGCTTCAAGGCTCTTGAGAATCCCTTGTGCGGTGTGCTTCGGGATGAACCTGACGTTTGTGGAATAATATGTTCTAGTTTGCAGATTCTCATTCAACAGAATAAAAGATCGCTAGATAGTGAAAATGATTTATTAAGTGATGATATGAGTATGTCTGAAAAAAGGGTCAGAGCTCATTATACCAAGCTTGTTGCAGCTAATAATTTGAGCGTTCTGAAGTCATCGTCTGGTGCATTCCTATCAGTTCTTTGTGACACCTTTTTGAAGTCTTCAAAATGCAGTGGTAGCCTTGTGAAGGTACTTCAATTTGCATCTTTTCTGAATAATGTATGTCTGCTTACAAGATACTGTTTGTTATAATGTGAAGGCTGTGTAATTTTAATTTAGTCAAAATCTTCTCCTAGCTAATTCTTTTTATTTCAACAAAGATGAGAGTATAGCATGTGATGTGCTATGGATTATTGAACAAGTTGGAAATTTAATGGACAATTTTAGCATACACATCTCCAAAACTCATTCTGTGGGCTTTATCAACTTTTATGGATTTTCCAGAAATGCTTGTATCTGATAAACAAGGGTAAAAAAGCTTAAAGGACATTAAAAAAACTGGCTAACACCAAATAACACTACTTTTCATGTTTAGGGGAAGTGTCATTATCTAATGCTTTATGCATGTAGCATTTAAACTCTCTACCAACAAACTCCACTTTTGGACGTCTTCAGAAACTTGAGAAACTTCTAATACTCACAATAATGCCAAAAATATTAACGTAGGAAATCTATTCGCAGACATTAAAGATATTAATTAGATAATGTGTACTTCTACAAGGGTGGCGTTGTATCCTTAAGAAAATGTATGAAAACGTTTGCTCTTTTTTCAGTCTACGATTGGGGAGTTATCTTCAATATCAGACAAAGCAGTGGTCAAGAGATTCTTTGGGTCCATAACTAAAGAGATTTTGAAGATGAATGAAGAAACTGCTAAAGGGGACCATAATTCTGATTCTATGCCGTCTGACAGCGAGAACAAGAAGAAAAAAAAAGGTTCTCTTGTGGCTGCAAGGTGTATTTTATTTCTAGTTGAATTTTGAATCTTTTACAATTAATGGTTCATCTTGAAGGGATTGCGAATTGAATTGCAATCGGTTATTCAGTTTTATTTTTCTTTTAGATGACAATTGACTTTCTTCACACTCACAGGGCTCAGCGACTGGATTTGGTTGCATCATTTCTGCCAGGACTGGATGTGGAAGATGTTGATTACTTATTTTCTGGGATAAAGCTTGGGTTACAGGTCTGTTGGTTTCCTGCATCATTGGTTTTCCCACTTCCTGTTTACAAAACAGCTTGGCCAGATTGTTTTTTTTAGCAGATTTCAGTTCACATGATGTGTCATGAAATTTGCAGGATGATGAAAGTATGATCCAGAGAAAGTCATACAAAATTCTTTCTATCATTCTTACGGTATTATTCGCTGTCCATTTTCTGTTACAATTTTATCCGTTTCCAGTGCAGGATTTGCCATTTATTGATTTGGTACCTAACTGACATGAATTATGCAGTGTACATTCTTAGCCGTTTATAAATGAATGTAATGGTTTAGGGGTATTATCTTCTTCTTCATATAATTTGGTGTTGTAGTGCTATAGAATTGAGAATGTTGTTTGGAATGGGTAGTATTGCTGCGTTCTTTTTGATTTATTTTGCAATTTGTGTACCTTTTGGTACTCTTTGTTATGTATATGCTCTTTTCTTAGTTCCATTAATATATCTACTTTGTTTTTTTTTCCCTATGAAAATGTAGTTAAGTGTTTTCTCTGCAAATATTCTTTCTGAGTGTGCATGTTATCTCCAGGACCGTATTGACTTTCTTTCTGCAAAGTGTTCGGACTTACTTCAGCTACTTGGTTCGCCCAAATGCCGAAATTCACTTCAGGCTTCAGCACTACGTCATAGACTTGACTGCTTGTACTCCCTGCTTGTCCATGTTGCTCAGGTCATTAGAATGATTCTACATCTTCTTTCAGTTTTACCTCAACTGTGCTGCCTAGGCTATGATTCGTGTTGCTAGAGAACCACTCGAATTTTAACAGCATAAAATTGTTTGTATTTTTTCAGGATACTTCAGAACTGAAGAAGCATGATATTATTAATTCTTTCCTTTTTGAAATTATACCTGCAGTGAGAGAGGTATTTACTGTATGCCTTATGTAGTAGCATGGAAGCTTCTCACAAGTCTCAAATTCTGTTTTCCACTAAATGAGGTTGTTTCCTTTGAATCTAATGTAAAAACATGCTTAAAACAACTAAGCTTGTGGATTGAGTAGGACTCATGGTTACAAGTGGTGCCTAGTATCTACCATGGAAGTTAACAGAGCATGAATACCTATTTGCAACTTTCTCCCAATCTTTGCTCTAAGATTTGTTGTTGGATTTTTAATTACTACTACCAGTGTGGAAGTTAGACGCACCATTAGTGTTGTCAAGGCAGTGACTAGGCGACGCCTACTTGCCCGACCCTCCTCAGCGCCTAGGCAGTGGCTAGGGTCCTGGAGGTCTCTCGATCTCACTTACCTCCTCTTGATCTCCATCTCGTGTCCTCTCAATCTCTATCTCGTCTTGATTGTTATCTCTCTCTCTCTCTCTCTCTTGTTGCTTCTTTCAATTTCTATCTCTCAACCTCTTTGTTGTCTCTTGACATAGGTCAAGAGATCTGTCTCTTTCTCGACTCTCTCTCTCTCTCTCTCTCTAGACTGCTCTGTCTCTCTCTTAACTCCTTCACTTTGGCGACTAGCAGCCAAGGTAACAAAGTTCTTGTGTTGACTGCTACTTCGTTTACTGGTAGGAACCCCAATGATGCCTCTAGTAGTGTTGCAACAATGATATATATTTGGTTGAAGATCCATTTTGTTATTTGGTTGCTTTTTTTTTTTTCCTTTTTTTGTTTTTTATCTTAGGTTAATATTATATAAATAATATTATACAAATTAATTATTGAATAATTAATTTGTAGTCCTCCTCACACTCGCCTAGCATTTGCCTAGTGGAAGTCTTATCATATGAGACCATCTGTCTGCCTTGGCAATTCTGGACTCCAAACATGAACCTAAATTGTCATGCTCTATTAGTGTACTAAGAAATGTTGAAAAAGTTTTAATGACTAGTAGTGTACTACTACTACTACTACTACTA
>JAJIYU010001168.1:0-38489 GCA_030144865.1 Tinospora cordifolia | reverse complement strand
TCCTTAAATTTCATAATTAATTCTACTAAATTATAATTTTCATTTAATTATCCTAATTTCTTGTCATATCTCCAATGTAAATTATTTTTCATGTGTCAACCCACCATTTGCCCCCAAAAATTTCTTAAAATCTCTGAAATTAATTTATTCAACTTATTTTATTTAATTTCCTCAAACTTATTTATTTTTAATTATTTGACAAAATTTTGGGGTATTACATTTTGAACATATAATTGATTGTATCATGGCGCACCACTGATATACATAGATGGAGGAGCATCTGAATGCGTTGAAGGTAACTAGGTCAAGAAGGGTGGCTCTGGCCACACACCACTTCAAGGGACCAACCAAAAGTTGGTGGCATATGATGAGGCTGGATCCTAACACGGATTTTGATGCTATGAGCTAGGGAAAATTCATGAAGATCTTTTATCAAAAGTTCTTTTCAAAAGTGACCCTAAACAAGCTACAGGAAGATTTTGTCCAGTTGAACTAGAGAGAGATGACTGTAGCTAAGTATGAAAGAAAGTTTATTGAACTGGCCAATTCTCACCAGATCTGATCAGGGAGGAAAGGATGAAGGCTAATCTTTTTGCACAGGGTTTCAAGATGGAAATCCAAAAGATAGTAAAGACTTTGGGCCTAAAAATATATAAAAATGTCTTGGAAAAAGCTCTAACCCTAGAATAAGAGCTCAACTTGGAACAACAAATGAAGGAAAAGAATAAAAGGCCCAGGAATAAAAAAGATAACTGGTCTCAAAAGAAAAGCAAAAATGGTGGAAAAGCAGCATAGAAATAGGAGCAAACCACGAATGAGTTTAAGGAATAGGCCAGGAGGCAAGGGTTGTGCTATGTGTGAAAACAAAAGGGTATCTTGCTAGGAATTGTCCGACTACTCTTGCTCAAGCTCCTCAGCAACAACCACCAAAGGGAGGAGGTTAGAACGGTTGTCCTCAGGGGAGGCAATAGCAACAAAATGCAAATTGGGGGCAAAACCAAGGTTGTGAGCAGAACCATGCCAAAATGTTTGTTGTTGAGGCTCAGAAAGATTAGGTCCCTGCAATAGAAGGCACATTTCTTTTGTTTAATGTTATTGTGAGATTACTATTTGACTCAGGTACGTTTAAGTCTTTTATCTATGAAGAACTAGCTGATAGGTTAGAACTCATGACAAAAACAATACCCATAACATTGAATGTGTCCACACCAATAGGGACTACTATGACTTCAAAAAGAATGTGTAGTTGTAAGCTAAGTTTTGGGGATAAACTCACAACAATTCACCTATATATTTTACCTTTTTATAGCTACGATGTACTCTTGTGGATGGATTAGTTAGACTAGTACTAAGCCCAGATAGATTATCTTAAGAGACGTATGACCATAACCTTACCTTTTGGGGAAACCTATAAAATAATTGGGGATACGCAGAAATTACCAAGAAGTCCGACCATAACCATGTTGAACGGCTTAAGGCAGAAGAATGAGTTTGAGGAATTCTTTGAAGAAGAACTTGTTGAACTAAAGAAAATACAAGAGCTAGCAGTGGTTAATGAATAAGAGGATGTGTTCCCAGATGACTTACCCGGACTACCACCTGCTAGAAACTTGGAGTTCTAGATTGAACTTCACTCTGGAACCAACCCTATATCCATACCTCCTTATAGAATGGCACCAGTAGAATTGATTGAGTTAAATCTCAACTCGACGAGCTCCTAGAGAAAGGCTTCATCAAGTCAAGTGAATTATTTTGGGGAGCTCTTATACTTTTTGCCACGAAGAAAGATGGTTCCATGAGGCTGTGCCGATTACCAGTAGCTAAATCAAGCAACCATAAAGGATAAGTACCCTCTACAGAGGATTGATGACCTATTAGATCAATTGAGAGGAGTCACTCATTTCTCGAAGATTGGTCTTACGTTGGGATATCACAAGCTGAGAATCAGGGAGTCTGATATGCACAAGATAGCTTTCAGACAAGATATGGACACTTCGAGTTCATTGTGAGCCTTTTGGTTTGACCAATGTCCCAGCAACATTCATGGACTTGATCAACCAAGTGTTTGGACAATATCTTGACCAGTTTATAGTGGTATTCATAGATGACATCTTAATCAACTTGAAGTCAGAGGCTGAACACTTAAAACACTTGCAAATAGTGTTAAAGACCCTCAAAAGGCATCAATTATATGCCAAGTTCAACAAATGTAAGTTTTGGATGAAGAATATCAAGTTCCTTGGTCATGTAATATCAACATAAGACATCTTTGTAGACCTAGAAAAGGTGGAAGTTATCATGGATTGGAAGCAACCAAAGATAGTTACAGAGATCATGAGTTTTTTAGGCCTAGTGGGATACCATAGAAGGTTCATTTAAGATTTCTCTAAACTAGCAGAACCTATGACCAAGCTAACTAGGAAGGGAGTTAAGTTTAATTGGGATGAAAGTGTGATTGATCATTCTAAGAACTGAAGAAGAGATTGATTACGACCCCTATCTTAGTCACTCCAACCCTCTATACCCTCTATATTGATGCTTCACTAAGTGGATTGGAATTGATCTTGGTGCAAGAGAAGCAAGTAGTTACTTATGTTTTGCAACAACTTAAGGTTCATGAGAAGATTTACCCTACGCATGACCTTGAGTTAGCAACCATCGTATTTGTCCTAAAAACTTGGAGACACCATCTTTATGTTGAGAAATTCAATTTGTTTTTAGATGACAAGAGCTTGAAGTACCTCTATACTCAGAAGGAGTTGAACTTCAAGCAACGAAGATGGATGGGATTCTTGAAAGATTATGATTTTCAAGTACTACCATCCGAGGAAGGCCAATGTGATGGCTGATGCCTTGAGTAAAAAGTTCAACAAATAGGAGGAAGAAAAGGGTCAGATGTACTAGTTGATCAAAGACTTTAGGTTGGGTGTAACCTTGTATAACAAACAAGTCTATCTCTATAGCATATCTTACAAACCAAATCTACTACAACAGATCAGGGAGGAATAGAGGCAAAACAAGTGGCTTGTATGTCTAAGAGAAGGAGTTGAACAAGGTAAGCATTCTGACATTAGGTTAGATGTTAAGAATTTCATAAGACTTGGGGGAGAGGATTTGCGTACCTCAGAAGGGACAAAGTAAGTAGACCACACTGGATGAGGCTCATCAGACCAAGAATATGATGCATCCAAGTGGAGATAAGATGTACAAGAACCTCAGAAAGACTTACTGGTGGAGAGGAATGAAGAAAGATGTGGTTAAATGCTTAACTTGCCAACAAGTGAAAGAAGAACACCAAAAACCTTCTGGAATGTTACAACCACTCCCTATCCCTGAATGGAAGTGGGATAACATTGCCATGGATTTGGTCAGTGGTTTACCCAAAAACCAGAAAGGAAAAGACACTATTTGGGTGATTGTGGATCATCTCACTAAAGTTGTTCATTTCCTGCCAATCAGATCTATAGACCAAGTCAATAAGCTAAGAGAACTCTATGTGAAGAAAATAGTAAGATTTCATGGTGTGCCTAAGACGATTGTATCTGACAGAGACTCTCACTTCACCTCTTAGTTTTGGAAGAGTCTACAAAAGGAGTTAGGCACTAAACTCACCATGAGCACTGCTTTTCGCCCTTAAACAGAGGGGCAATTTGAGAGAGTTATCCAGACCATAGAAGGTATGTTGAGATCTTTTGTTCTAAACTTAAGGGGAATTGGAGCAAATACCTGCACTTAACAATGTTTGCCTATTTCAATAGTTATTAGGCAAATATTAAGATGGCTCCATATGAGGCCCTTTATGGAAGGCCATACAGATCACCGACCTATTAGGCTGAACTTGAAAATCATGTACTAATTGGGCTAAACTTAGTGGAAGAAATGAATACCTAAGTGAAATTGATACAAAGGAGATAAGCTGCAGCTCTGAGTCGTAAGAAGAACTAGGCTGGCAAGAAAAGGAGACCCCTAAAGTTCCAAGCGGGTGATAAAGTATTTTTAAGAATCAGTCCTCGGAAGGGAATCAAGAGGTTCGAATTCAAGGGGAAACTATCTCCAAGATTCGTCCGACCCTTTAAAATACTTAGAAGAATCGGGGAATGTGCTTATGAGTTAGATCTTCCAAACAAGATGACTTCAGCTCACAATATGTTCCATGTGTCGATGCTAAGAAAGTATGAACCAAATCCCTCTCACATCATCCACTGGGAGGAAGTAAACATTCAAGATGATGCTACTTACGGGGAAATGACTATTAGAATCCTTGACCACAAAGTGCAGAGCCTAAGAACTAAGGATATTCCTTTGGTTAAGGTACTTTAGAAGCATCAAGAGATAGAAGAAGTTACTTGGGAACTAGAGAGCGAAATGAGGACCAAGTACCCACACCTATTCACTAGAAACCCCTGAATGTGTACAAATTTCGAGGAGGACATTTTTATTAAGGAGAATAAGTTGTAATACCCTGAGATTTTTTACTAAATGAAATGAAATAATAAATAAAGTCCAATTCATTTCTAAAACCAATTAGAAAGCTTAAATTTGATCAAAAAAACCTCTCAAGGGAGTAAAATTTTAGAAAAATGAATGAAATAAAATGAAATGAAATAAAGTAAACACCTCAATTTGTTTAGGGATTCAAAGTTCATTTCATTTTCATAATTAAGGGTTCATTACTTGGTATGCTTCAAGGAAATCTAAATTAAGAAAGAAAATGGAAAAAAAACCTAGCTAATTGAAAGATATGAATTTTATTTAAATTTATGTGAACCCACAAGTACAAAAATCCTAGCCAAATGAAAGATAAAATTTTAAATTCATGTGAACCCAAAAGTGTGTAATCACCTCTAAGTATGTGCAAGTCACATGAGTAATGATGCCATGATCATGTACACTCATGCCTCACCCACATACACGAGACGTCCCAGATTATTTAGAAGCCATGGAGAGTGATTCCATACAGAAAGCAAAAATGGTCACATACACCTAGGTTACATATAGTTAAGACGCCTCATGTGTGTGCACAAAACCCTAGCCATCCTTGTGTGTGTGCACCTAATTAGAAGTTTCCAAAGTCCAGTTTATGCTCACAAGAAACCCTAGCCATCACACACAAAGAAGAAACCAAAAATCGAAAATAGGAAAGTTACCTAAACAAAGAAATGCTCCAATATTGGCGCCGACTTATGGAAAGACTATCATAATCCTTATACAAAAAGACATAGCTATCCCCCATGAGTTATGTGCAAAAACCCAACCGCCACCATGTGAGGAAACCCTAATCACAGGTGCCAAAACTGTACCCCTATGGCCCCTTGAAAATATATATAAACCCCCTTTGTGCACACTTATTCTCCATCCCAAAGCAAGAGTTGACATTTCCTTCTTAGTTTGTTCTAGCCTTCTTCTTGGCAACCATTTTGTTCTTGAGTGATCTTAAAGTATTCTTGAGTGCTTTGGTGTTTAATTGAGTGTTCTTGATTTTTCTTTGAAATGCTAAATGTATTGAATAAAGGAGCCTCTACTGAAATTTTCAGAAAAAGCTTCATAACGTGGATCGAATTTCCTACACTTCTACTTTGCTAGTTTGAGTTTTTAATATATTCATGCATCTTTTATTTTTAGTTTAGCACATTTAGCTTTAGTTTTCAATATGTTTAATCACGATTTAAATTTAGTTTATCATGTATGCATGTTTCAAGTATTCATGATACCATGCCATGCCTAGTTTCCATGCTTAGGTTTGATTTGAATTATGAAGTATGCTAAGTATTGTTTTCATGTCATTTTGAATATTTTATTCTTAATTTTGTTATTCTGATTTTTGATTCATGAATATGTAAGAATTAAGTTTAAGACTTCGAAGTTTATGAACCACGTACTGTCATAGTCATTTAAGTGATGCTATGGGTGTTCTTTATATATACATAGTTTATATGGGGTTCATCACTGAGTGTGGATGGTTATAACCCAAAGTACTTAGAATATGGACATAAGATCCTTATTCCAATGAAATATGACAAGATGAATTGTCTTTCCATCCAAGAGTAGAGTGCTTTGATAAGAACTCTAAGGGATTAGAACCCCTTTCAGTCTTAACGACAACAATAACCAAAGATGTTGTTTAAATAGCTTAATTGTTTGTAAGTGTTTAAATTTAGATGTGTTTTTTATTTGAATTACTAATTTAGTTCTTTATGGAATGATCCACTGGCTATGTGCTCACTCCTTCCTCTCATATTTTTCAGGAAATTGACTTGCATGAAGACCATGAATATTAGTTAAGTCTTTTTTTTAAATTTAAAAAGTTTCTACTTTCTATATAAGGGCATGTTGCCCAAATTTTGATAATTTATATTCAAAGTTCCACTAAATTTAACATTTTAAGATTGAGTCATGTACTCTACTTTATTAAATTAATAAAATCTACGAATTTCTTTTATCTCTTCTATTATTGTCTTATTTGATTTGATTCCTAAATGTAACACACCAACACACCAGACACACCAGGACACACTGGGTGACTCAAGGTACTGTCCCTTCCCCTTAGGGTTTTTTTTCGCCTCCCTTGAGATTTAAACCAAGGACCTGGGGCATAAGTACCATGATTTCACGAAATCTACTACCATTGAGCTGATAGCTCAAGGGGAAAGGATAGTACCTTGAGTCACCTAGTGTATCCCGATATGTCCAGTGTGTCCGATGTGCCGATGTGTTACAAAAAAAAGGCTCCTTTTTTGTAACACATCGACACACTGAACACACTGGGACACATTGGGCGACTCAAGGTACTGTCCCTTCCCCTTGGGGTTTTCTTTCACCTCCGTGGAGATTCAAACCAAGGACTTGGGGCATAATTACCATGATTTCACGAAATCCACTACCATTGAGTTGTTTCCTATCCACTCAATTTGTCACAGCCAGAAGAGGCCTTCTCTTCTCCTTCCCCCTGCTTCCATGAGGGAATTTGTCATGTGAATCGAGTCTTTATTATAGCTAGCCTTGAAGGGAGGTTACTTCATTATGCTAACCGAAAAGCCAGCTAGGATGGGTAGTGGCTAGCTAGAAACTTTTGAATGGGAAAAACTAAAGGGATCAAATGCGAATGTGGAAGAAAAGTAGAGGAGCCCCGATAGGTCCATTCCTGTCTTATCCCACTCCATTTCAACTAAACCAATGGAAGATCTATTTTTTTGTTGGGCAGTCATTCCAAGCAATAGCAACTGACTGATGGAGTCAAAACCACCACCGCTGACTGAGTGGGCGGAGCTAACAAGTTCAATCATTGGTGAACTCTATGATTTTTTGGACTTTAGTCTTTAAGCTATTATTTGATCTGGGGATCCAAGTTGAACTTATCAACAAGTCTACACCCAGCTAAAGAGAGTGGGTGAATGCGTTACTAGTGGAGTACCTAAGGCACTTTGTGAATGCTAACTGTGTGCAATTGCTGGATGTGGCCCCATTTTGCTATAACTTGAAAAAGAGATTTGCATCGAATCATCACCCGTTTAAGCTAGCCACTGGCCAGCAACCATTGACTCTTCATACAAATGTTGTTGGGTATATGGGGTTCAGTCCTTCAATACACCTTGTTGCTAAGGAGTGGCAAGAGAAGGTCTATATTGCAAAGGTCTAAATTAAAAAAGCAGCAAAGCAGATGAGAAAGTGGGTCGATGAGAAAAGACGGCCAACAAACTTCAAGATTAAGGACTCGGTGTTGGTGAAACTTCAGCCAAGCCAACAAAGAGTCTACCGCCAAAGAGTGCATAAAGGGCAGGTAAGAAAGATAGTACGATGGACCCTTCCCTCGCGTAGAAAATGAAAGTGCACAGTAGTGTCCCTATTAATAGAGTTTTTGGACTAGAAGGGGAAGGCCCTCAATGAAAGGAATTTGAATAGAGATTCGTTTGGGAGACGAGCAATAGCAGATAGGGATAGTAACAATACAATAGTAGTTAGATTCTTGTGTACCAAGCATTCGAACAATGGGATGACGAAGAGACACGACCCTAAACCTGTTGGACCTATTGAGCTGTCAGCTCAATGGTAGTGGATTTTGTGAAATCATAGTACTTATGCCCCAAGTCCTTGGTTCGAATCTCCATTGAGGTGAACAAAAACCCTAAGGGCAAAAGACACTACCTTGAGTCACCCAATGTGCCTTGGTGTGTCTGGTGTGTCAGTGTGTTACAAAAAAGGTGCCTTTTCTGTAACACACCAACACACTGGACACACTAGGACACACCAGGTGACTCAAGATATTATCCCATTTCCTTGGGGTTTTCTTGCCTCCGTGGAGATTAGAACCAAGGACCTGGGGCATAAGTACCATGGTTTCACAAAACCCAATATCATTGAGCTCAAATTTTGAGGAAAAAATTTTTGTAAGGAGGGTAGGTCATAATATCTTAAAAACTTTGTACCAAATGAAACAAAATTCAAGGTCTATTCAGTGAAATTTGGGTGCAAAATGAAACTGAGCTTGTTCAAGGCTAAATTTGGCATGTTCTAAAACTCTTATTTAGTGTCCTTTGGGAATCCAAAATCACTTGAAATGAAGCAAAGTGACTTGAACTAGCCAACTGAACAATATATCTAAAAATTAGCTCAATTGGTCAAGTTTAGGGCTCTCATTTTGCCAAAACACCTTTAGGGGTTTAAATTAGGAAAGAAATAAAATTTAGGAAACTTCAAGGATTCAGAATTACTCGAAATTCCATAGGATGGCATAATCTAACAAGATACATAACATATCCAAAAATTGAGACAAATGGCCAAGATTCGGGTAAAGTGCCTTCAGGAGGCTCTAACTAAGGAAGGTTTCTAAAGAAAAATGCCTTGGGCCAAAGTATCCCTTAAAATTCGTGTCTTGATTATGTGGTTCCAAAACTATTGGTTATACACCTAAATTCCTTGTGAATAAAAAAATATTTAAATTTTAAAAATTCATGTGAACCCATGAAGGCATAGCCACTCAAAGCATGTACAAATCACATGGGTGGAACACCATGATCCTGTGCACCCCCACCCTACCCAATCACTTTGGAATGTCTTCCCTGATTTGAACACATGTAAAATGATTTTATGCACCACATTGATGATTCAGTACACCAATAATAGGCATTACTTATAGAAATTGATAAAAGGATGATCCCACGTACACCATGTAGTGATCACGTGCACCTTGTTGCCAATTAAGCCAAAATCGGCCCACATGTGTGCATGTGTGAGTTTGCACATGTGACAATCCTTATTAGAAGATTCTAGTACAAGAAAGATACTCTCTGATCTCATCCTAGCCATCACCTTTAAATGAGGAAAATTAAGATGGAAAGTGTATATGTAGTGATCTCACGTATACATGGCGCCAAGATTGATGGATTCTCTCCAAGAGCGCCCAAATTTGATTCTAGCTTAAAAGGGAGAGTTTCCTTGTGCAAGATTTGAAAATCAGAGTGTGATATGGTGTCTCTCATGCTTTGATAGCATGCTCACCACTAGCTGGATATCCCAAAGAGAACATAAAAACCTTGCCTTATTGGACATTTGTGATGAGAAAGCAAGAGAATAAAAAGGGAAAGCAATAAAAGAAGATTTATTTTCTCAAGAGGATGTGCAAGACCAATTTAGGAGGCTTCTAGAATGATCTGATTCTCTAAAACTATAAATACCCCTTATATTGCTCACAAATCATTCATTCCAAAGAGCAAGAAAAAAGGTCCCTAGTGCTCTATCTTCTTCTCCTTTTTCTTCTTCTTCTTCTTGCCATTTCTTTGTGTGCTTTAGAGGAGAGTTCTAGTTCTAGTCTTTTCTGAGATATTTGGAGTGATCTTGTTGTAGTTTGAAGAGCCAAAGCTTAAGGGAACCTTTGCTGAAATTTTCAGAGAAAAATGTCTTGAGGTGGAAGTTGCCCTCTTAAACCTTTTTTCATATTTAAGCTATTAGCATGTTCATTTCAATTGATTTATTTTTCTGAAAATTTTAAATGTTTAGCTTCAGTTTTCTATTCCCATTTACGAAAGGTTTCAGATCTAATAAATGTTTAAGATCATCCCCATTTTTATGTTCATTTATGATAATATCATGTTTAGGGACGAGGTCCAAGTTTTGGTGCATGATTTTGAATGATGAATGAGTTGTTTCATGTGTTCTTAAATTCTGAAATTTATTTTTCAGTTTATTGTGTGATCTGAAATATTATTATTATTTCTTGAACATGAGATCTAAGATAAAAAAAAAAAGTTGTGATACAAACCATGTACCATCATAGTTATTTGAGTAACACTATGGGTGTTCTCTTCTTATGATTAGTTCATGAGGTTAATAATACCTAAGTGATTGGTTGGTGGGTTCGAATCCCTAAGTCCAAAGTCCAATGAAATAGACTAAGAAGTGTCATATTTCACTCTAAGGAGTCACTTAGTTGAGAACATCAAGGGTTGAAAAAATACTTTTGGTCTAAATTACAACTTACATAATATAAATGCATGAAACTTCCTAATGCTTGAAAGTGGTTGAAATATGTATGTGTTAATGTCTTGAATATGAGGATAGTTGTTTAAGATCCACTGGCTTTGCATTCACCCTTCCTTTAACATTTTTCAGGAATTTGAACTTGTGAAGAAGAATGTGGGACGCTTCCCTTTTAGTGTCCTTTTATCTTGAAATTTTTTATGTAGGGCATGTTTGCCCACTTATGTCTTTAATTCCGTTGTAGACATTTTCATTTTTTGTACTCTTCCTTATGATCAAATAAAGAGTATGAATTTCTTTTTATTACTTATAATGTAGCCTTGTACGTTTTTTATTAAAGCATGGGATATTGGGATTAGAAAGTCAAGTGTGTGTCTGTTGTAAAGTAACATTGGCCTAGCCTGCCAAATAGTTAAGTCCATTTTCTAAATGGGTAAGTCTATTGACTAAATGGTTAAATCCAATTAAGAACACAGGAGTCGGGGTGCTACAAAGGTGGTATTAGATCCTAGGCATTAATTGCTAGGCCAAAATTAGAAAATTTCCTCTGATACCAAAGATGGTATCAGAGTCTAGGCTTTAGGTGCCTTGGGCTAAAATTAGAAAGTCAATCATTAGTTGATTGACAATAATTACAAACCCTAATTGAGTGTTAGTCATTTTGATTGCCCTACCCTCTATTTTGAAATTGAAAAACATTTTTAGAAAATGTTTTCAAAAAGGAAATATATATTTTTGAAATGTTTTGTTTAAATACAAACACTACGAGTTGAGCCGATAGTGAGTAAGCCTTGTCCTGAGTAAAGTTAAACATTGAAAGGGGGGTGGGTTATCCCGCCCTAGAAAGCACGGTTGCTAAGTAGACTTCGGTCTCGCCGTCCAACTTGGAGGTTGTCCCACCAGCTTGTACGAATAGTCTGAGTTGAAGAACACCTCTACTTTCTATAGAAGAAAATTAGAAGGTTGGAAAACTAGGGAAAGAAATTTGAAGATGCCAAAGGTGGTGTCTTCACTAAACAAAGGTTGTGAGTCAACCAGATCAAACCATAGGTCTAGATAGTAGACCTTAGATAGAAACGGGTGTAGCCATAGTGGCATAGTGGATCAAAAGTATAAATCTCTAAGACATGACTAGAAACAATCATTGTGTGAAAACAGAAAATTGTTTGATTAGGACATGGGATGGGGAAGCTTCTGTATCTTTCAGTTTCTATGTAGTATGGGATGTATAAGAATTTGAGGGTATGGAGAAAACCTAGATTCAGAGAATGATGTGCCATGTGGGGTGAATGATCAATATCTATGAAAGAACGTGTTTTTCTATGTTCAATGGGATGGGGCAATTGAGTATATTGGGCTCGGGAACCATAGTTGTCAAGCAATTTGTAAAATTGTTGGGGTGCAACTCGATTTTGGGTGAAAACCTAAGTGGAAGGGGTAAGGTGGGATGGGGTACTTAAACCTAGAAGCTTAAGTAGAAGCTTCGAACTTTGTTGTCTTAGCTTGACTGTACGATTGTTTGAAGAGCATGCTATAATGGTAAGTTGCTTTGAAACCAAATTATGTACCCATGCATGAGAAGAACCTAGAAGAAAAACCTTTAGGCCTTTGAATGAATTGAGAACCTAGAAACATGAACCTCGAGTCATCATAGTACGAATTTCGGTCGAATACTAATGATCTGCTCGATGTATAGCAAATGGCTAGAATAAGAATGGTCAGGCCCCACAGGGACAGGGGCGGAATAAGGGAGATGCAAGGGAGTAGGCAAAGAGTTTGTGGTTTTGTTATAATACCCTGAAAATGTTGTACTTGATTAAATAAAATTTAAGATAAATTCGGTAAAATTAGGTGCAAAATGAAACCGGGCGCATTTCGAGGCTAAATTTGGCAGGTTCCAAAACTCTCATTTATTACACATTAGGGACCCAAAACAACTTGAAATGAAGTAAGGCGACATGAACCAACTAATGGGATAACATATCCAAAAATTAGAACAATTGGTAGAGGTTAAGGATTTCATTTGCCAAATGCCCTTCAGTGGGGTCCAAATTAGAAAGAATTGTCATTTGGGATACTTCAGGGGATCGAAATGACCCGAAACCAAACAGAAAAACATAAACTAACAAATTGGATGATATATCCAAAAATCAAAACAATTGGCCAAGATTTGAATTTTCATTTCCTAATGACCTCAGTAGGTCTTAAATAAAGAAAGTTTTTTAAGGCAAATCACCTAGGGCCAAACCATACCTTAAAATGTGCATTAGGTTCATGTGATTCCAAAACTATAATTCCATGTAAATAAGGGAATATTAATTTTTATTCAATTTTTGTGAACCCATGAAGTCATGGCCACCCCCACTTGATTGTGTACACCCACACCCACTTAATCCAAAATCAGCCCAACAACGTACATGTGTGTGTGTGCACATGTGAGCAACCCTATTTAGATAGTTTCTTAGAACCAAGATGAGCATCTTTGACTATTATATGGTGTCCTCTCAAATTTGATATTGTACATCCATGCTTGATGTCCAAGAAATAAGAGAATGGGAAAATATTCCTTGTGTGTTTGTGTGATAAGCAAGCAAGGAAACCAAAAAGAAAAGTTGTCATGACCACATTTAGGACATTCCATTTGAATTAAATATGATTTAAAACTCTTTTGAGTTCACATATAGTTAGGAAACAAGATTGCATTCATATCTTTTGAATTAGAAAGCCATCGTGGTTCCACTTGCCAACCGAGCACACTTGCCCTCTTTATGCAAATCATCCCCCTATGAGCTTGGAAACATGCCCAAACGTGGTGAGCTTCCCTAGATAGCCCCCTTATGGTAATAAACACCTATAAATACCCCTTCTTGCTCACATTCATCTCATCCCTAAGCAAAGAGTTGACACTTCCCTCTTTGCTTGTTCTTGCCCTCTTCTTAGCACCCCTTTTCATTCACCTTTCTTTCTTATGTGAGAAGTTCTTATTTTAGTGTTTTAGATAGTTTTTGAAATATTTTTGTTGGTGATTATAAGTTCTTGAAGTTTTAAAAGTGGTGGATAAGGGGAACTTTTGTCGGATTCTACAAAGAAACTCGAATTAAGGTGGAGGGGATTTCTTTAACTTCTACTTTGCTCTTTCAAATTTCTAGCATGTTCATGCTTGTTTCAATTCTAGTTTTCAGCATGTTTTATTTTATTTTCAATATGTTTAATCATATATTAATTTTAGTTTAGCATTTTTTATGCTTTAATCACTCATGAGAGCACGTCATGCTTAGAATCTATGTTTAGGATTTAATTCAATGTTTCAAGCACGCTATATAATGTCTACATGCTTTCTTGGTTGTTTAAATTTCTGATATTTATATTTTGAATTTCTTTTATGATTATGTGATTCTTAAATATAAGAAATTGAAGATAAGAACCATGTACTGTCATAGCGACCCAAATGGGTGCTATGGGTGTTCTTAACACATGCTTAGAGTGTGTGGTTGCGGGGCGCAACTAAGGGATACTTGGTATGTGGCATCCAATGGAAAGTGACAAAAAAATGTCTTTCCACCCTAAAGAGGGGTATTTAAATTAAGAACATCAAGGAAGTAGAACCCCTTTCAGTCTTAACGTCAACTACAACTAAAAAGTTGCTTGAATCACTTAATGCATGAAAGTGTTTAAATTTGGATGTGCTATTGATTTGAAATAGTAACTTAGTTGTTTAATGAATAATCCACTGGGCTATGTGCTCACCCGTTCCTTTTATTTTTTAGAAAATTGAAATGCATGATCAAGCTTGCTAAGGAATTAGAAAGTTTATTTTTAGAAAGTTTCTATGTAAGGGCATATTGCCCAAATTTTGAATAAAAACTTTCGCTGAATTTTTGTTTTTAATTTTAGAGTTAAATACTCTTTCTTTTAATTATATGAATTCAATAATGTGTTTCTTTATTTTATTTTGAATAAACAAAGAGTTTGAAGTTTTATTTTATTCACTTGTGTTATTTCGTTGAAAATTAAACTCAATGGAAGTGAATTTATGAGTATTTCAATAAGTGTTAGAGTAAAGGAATTGAAATGCAAGTTGTGTACTTCTTAATGTAACATAGGACCTAACATGCGTTGTGGTTGAGCTTAAACCTTTCTTTAGGGGGTTGGGGTGTTACAAAGGTGGTATTAGAGCCTAGGTTTTAGGTACCTCGGGCTAAAATTAAAAAGTCAATTAGTGGCTATTTGACTAGAATTAGAAACTCAAATTATGGTTTTACTTTGAATTGAATTGAATCTTGAATGCCTTGGGCTAGAATTAAAAAGTCAATTAGTGGTTGTTTGACTAGAATTAGAAACTTAAATTAGGGTTTCACTTTGAATTGAATTGATTCTTGAATGCCCTACCTTCTATTTTTGAAATTGAAAAACGTTTTAGAAAGTGTTTTAAAAAATGAACTATTTGTTTTAAAACATTTTGTTTGGATACAAAGACTGGAAGTTGAGCTAATAGTTGATAAGCCTTATCCCAAGTAAAGCTAAACATTAAAAGGGAGGTGGGTTATCTCACCCTAGAAAGCGCGCTTGCTAAGCTGACTTTGGTCTCGCCGCCCAATTTGGAGGTTGTCCCACCAACTTGTACTAGTAGTTTGAGTTGAAGAACAACTTTACTTTCTATAAAAGAAAATTATAAGGTAGAAAATCTGAGCAAGGAATCGAATAGAAGTCGAAAAAGATGCCAAAGGTAGTATCTTAGCTAGCCATAGATTGTGAGTCAACTAGATGAAACCTTTGGTCCAAGGGAAAGACCTTAGGAAGAAACGTGGTGCAACCATGGGTGGCACAGTGGATCAAAAGCATAAATCTTTAAGACATAGGCTAGAGACTAAAACTTGTGTGCAAATAGAAAATTGTTTGATCAAGACACAGGATTGGGAAACTTCTATATCTTTCAGTTTCTATGTAGTATGGGATGCATAGGAATTCAGGGTTATGGAGGAAGCTTGGACTTAGAGAATGATGGACCATGTGTGGTGAATGATTGGTAACTCTGGCAAAACGAATTTCTCTATGCTCACTGGTATGGGATGGTGGAGTATAGTGAGCTCGGGAACCTTAGCTATCGAGCAATTTGTGAAATTGTTTGGGTGAAGCTTTGTTTTGGGTGAAAACCTAAGTGGAAGGGGCAGAGTGGTATAGGATACTTAAACCTAAAAGCTTAGGTGGAAGCTTGGAACCTTGCTATGTTAGCTTGATTGTAAGATTGTGTGATATGCATGCTTTATTGTTTATTTGCTTTGAGACCAAATCTTGTGCCCATGCATGAAAAAAACATAGAAAAAAAACTTTTAGGCCACTGAACCGATCGAGAACCTAGAAATTGAATCTAGAGTCATGGTAATATGAATGTTTGCTAAAACAAACATTGACGTTAGAAAGATGAGCCGAGAAGAGTTCAAGGAGGTCTTCCACGAAAAGTTCTTTTCAAAGATGACACAGTGGAAGCTACAAGAGGACTTTGCCAGGTTGAATCAAAATGACTTGACTGTAGCTGAGTACGAAAGAAAGTTCACTGAATTAGATAAGTTCTCTTGGGAGCTGATCTAAAAAGAAAAAAAAAATGAAAGCTAATTGGTTTGCTTAGGGTCTTAAGATTGAAATTCGAAAAGTGATTATAACTCTAAGCTTAAAAGACATATAGGGATCCTAGACCATAAACTCAACTTAGAATAGAAGTTGAGAAGAAAGAACAAGAGGCCTAGTAATGAAATAGAGAACTCAGAGGCCCAGAAAAAGAATAAGAGTGGTGGGAAGGCACCACAGACCCAGAAATAGAGGCACAATAAAGATGAACTAAAAAAACATGTGAGAAAGCAGGGACTGTGCTATGTGTGTATGTAGAAGGGTCATATAGCAAGGAACTGCCCGACTACACCCGCCAAGGCTCCTCATCCATAAAACTCTCAGGGAAGAGGTCAAATTGATTGTTCTCAGGGCAAACAACAAAAATAAAATGCCAACCAAGGGCAAAATCAGGGTCGTGGGCAAAACCAGGCTAGAGTGTTTGTTGTTAAGACTCAAAAAGATCAAGACCTACCCTATAGACCCTAGTATAAAAAATATTATGAGAACTTGATTAGCCTTTTATTTAAAATTGCTATATGTCAGCATTTATGAGCTTTAAGCTTTGATAAGGTTTTGTACCTATTCTTTTCAATAAATGAAATTTATTCCCTTAAAAATCCTTATTGTTACATTTTGAAATTTCAAAATAGAAAGTGTTAGTATAACCTGAGGCTTGCCATGTGGGCAAGTTCACTGAAATGGAGGTGGAAATAAATTTTGACCTTCAAATAGATTGAGAACTTAAGCTGGGTATGACCCTAAATGAAAAATGAGCCTATCTCTATAACATGTTTTGCCCACCAAATCTTTTGCAATCAGATTGGGGGTGAACAAAGGAAAAACTAATGGCTCACAAGCCTAATAGTAGAAATTGAATAACATAAGCATAGTGACCTTAAGTTAGATGCTGAGGATACCCTAAGACTTAGGGAGAAAACACTGTATGAAAAATTGTGGATCATCTCACTAAAGTGGCTAATTTTTGCCAACCAGACCCACAAATCAAGTCAGTAAGTTTGAGAAAGTTACCCGGACACTAGAGTTTATGTTGAGCTCTTGTGTTTTAGACATTAAAGGAAATGGGAGCAAGTATGAACTTGACCCCTCTCACATCATCCACTAGGAGAAAGTGAATTTTCAAGGTGATGCTACTTATGAGGAAACACAAGTTAAAATCCTTGATCATAAAGTACAAAGTCTATGAACAAAGGATATCCCATCAGAGAAGGTACTATGGAAACATCACGGGTGGAAAAAGTTACTTAGAAACTCGAAAGCGAGATGAAGACCAAGTATCTACATCTATTCACTAAAAATCTTTAGTTATGTACAAATTTTAAGGACGAAATTTTTATAAAGAGGGTAAATTGTAATACCCTAAAAACTTTGTACTTGATTAAATGAAATTCCAGATCAATTCAGTGAAATTGAATACAAAATGAAACTGGGCACATTTCAGGACTAAATTTGGTAGGCTCCAAAACTCTCATTTATTGCCCATTAGGGACCCTAAACAACTTGAAATGACGTAAGGTGACATAAACCAACTAATGAGACAACATATCCAGAAATTAGAATAATTGGTTGAGGTTAAGGTTTTTATTTGCCAAACGCCCTTCAGGGGGGTCCAAATTAGAAAGAATTGTCCTTTAGGGTACTTCAGGGGACCAAAATGACTCGAAATGAAATAGAATAACATGAATTAACAAAATGAATAATATATCCAAAAATTAGAACAATTGCCCAAGATTTGGATTTTCATTGCCCAGTGACCTCAATGGGTCTTAAATAAGAAATGTTTTTTAAGGAAAATCACCTAGGGCCAAACCATACCTTAAAATGTACATTAGGTTCATGTGATTCCAAAACTATAGGATATAAATCATAATTCCATGTAAATAAGGAGATATTAATTTTTATTTGATTTTTCTAAACCCACGAAGTCATGGCCACCCCTAATTGATTGTGTACACCCACACCCACTTAAGCAAAAATTAGCCCAACCACATACATGTGTGTGTGCACACATGTGAGCAACCCTATTTAGATAGTTTCTTGGAACCAAGATGAGCATCTTTGACTATTATATGGTGACCTCTCAAATTTGATATTGTACACCCATGCTTAATGTCCAAGAAATAAGAGAATGGAAATATATTCCTTGTATGTTTGTGTGATGAGCAAGCAAGGAAACCAAAAAGGAAAGTTTCCATAAGCACATATAGGACATCTCATTTGAATTAGAATATGATTTAAACCATTTTTTTGTTCACACATAGTTAGGAAACAAGATTGTACTCTTATCTTTTGAATTAGAAAGCCATAGTGGTCTCACTTGCCAACCATGAGCACACTTGCCCTCTTTATGTAAATCATCCCCCTATGAGTTTGGAAACATGACCAAATGTGGTGAGCTTCCCTAGATGCCCCCCTTGTGCTCATGAACACCTATAAATACCCCGTCTTGCTCACATTCATCTCATCCCAAAACAAAGAGTTGCACTTCCCTCTTTGCTTGTTTTTGCCCTCTTTTTGGCACCCCTTCTTACTATCCTTTCTTTCTTGTGTGAGAAGTTTTTATTTTAGCGTCTTAGAGAGTTGTTGAAGTGTTTTTATTGGTGATTATAAGTTCTTGAAGTTCTAAAAGTGGTGTATAAGGGGACCCTCTGCTGGACTCTACAAACAAACTCGAATTAAGGTAGAGGGGGTTTCTTAACCTTCTACTTTGTTCTTTCAAATTTCTAGTATGTTCATGCTTGTTTCAATTCTAGTTTTCAGCATGTTTTATTTTAGTTTCAACATATTTAATCATATTTTAATTTTAGTTTAGCATGCTTTTATGTTTTAATCACTCATGAAAGCAGGTCATGCTTAGAATCCATGTTTAGTATTTAATTTAATGTTTCAAGCATGCTATGTAATGTTTACATGCTTTCTTTGTTGTTTAAAATTCTGATATTTACATTTTAAATTTCTTTTATGATTATGTGATTCTTAAATATAAGACATTGAAGATAAGAACCACGTACTGTCATAGTGATCCGTATGGGTGCTATGGGTGTTCTTAACACATGCTTAGAGTGTGTGGTTGCGGGGCGCAACTAAGGGATACTTGATATGTGGCATCTAATGGAAAGTGACAAAAAAATGTTTTTCACCCTAAAGAGGGGTATCTAAATTAAGAACATCAAGGGAGTAGAACCCCTTCCAGTCTTAACATCAACTACAACCAAAAAGTTGTTTGGATCACTTAATGTATGAAAGTGTTTGAATTTGGATATACTATATATTGATTTAAAATAATAACTTAGTTGTCTAATAAATGATCAACTGAGTTGTCTAATAAATGATCAACTGACTATGTGCTCACCCCTTCCTTTTATTTTTTTTTAGGAAATTGAAATGCATGATTAAGCTTGCTAAGGAATTAGAAAGTTTCTTCTTATTTACAAAAAATTATGATTTATAACCCATAGTTTTGAAATCATACTAAAAAACTTAAGAATTTCAATATATGGTTTAACCAAATTGGTTTTAATTTACTTTCCTTATTTAGAGCCCACTAAAGGCACTTTGAAATGAAAATCTAAACCTTAGCCAATTATCCTGATTTTTGGATATGTTGTTTATTTTATTAGTCCATGTTAACTTGCTTTGGTTCGAATACTTTTTATTCCCCAAAGTACCCTAAATGTCAATTCTTTCTAATTGGACCCCATGAAGGGTGTTTGGCAAATGAAGACCCTAATCTTGACCAATTATTCTAATTTTTTGATATGTTGTCCAATTAGTTTGTTCATATCACCTTATTTTGTTTCAGGGTGTTTTGGGTCTCTAAGGGTCACCAAATGAGACTTTCAAAAACTTACCAAATTTAGCCTAGAAATAAGACCGATTTTATTTTGCACCCAAAATTCACTGAATATACATTAAATTTCATTTTATCAAGTACAGAGCTTTTAGGGTATTATAGATTCACGCTTACATATCATCACTTCACAACTAATGTAACGCCCCTACTTTGGAATCTAGTTGCATTTGCCATAATCGACTCACTTGTCTCTAAACTCGATACGTAATTATATTCACAAGCAATCACTCCCACTTTCACTGTGTGCACAGGATATTATTGTTTCTCATATCATATTCTAGTCAATTTGTACCAGGTCACATCCCATCATACATCAGAATATTTATCAGAGTTATCAACAGAGTAAATCATAACATGAATAAACAACAATACTAGGATGATAAACTAAATGAAACAATCATCATACCATCATTATAAGTCAAATGTTGGCCTCCGTGCCATGGTTCACACAAAGCTAATAAATGTTTGGCCCTATGGCTGACTCCAACAAATGAATGAACATAAGGAACATAAACTATGACTTAAACCCTACAACTAGTAAGCAAAAGTAAGATTTCTCATTTCCTGCACAACCTAATTAGTGAGGCATACCATTACTACAAATATGTGTCCTCTTCATTTATCAGTTGAAGTAACTTCAGTGATTACCTAAAAAAGAATTAGTAGGGTAAGCTCAAGAGTCCAATAGATCATACACAAAACACCTCGATTATTATTAAAGTCAAAACATAAAACATGTAAGCACTTATCAAGCATTAGACATCTCATACAATTCAATTGTTTAGGTTGACGTCAAGACCGAAAGGACTTTCGTCGATATTCCCCATTAGGTCTGGAATATCAGAAGTAACATCCAAAAGCCCATTACCTATTTTGAACCCTATCTCAGGAGTGAAGTTTCAACTCAACTATTAGTCCAAGGAGTGAAGTCTCAACTTGACTCTTAGTCGCATCTCACTAGTACCACTGTAGTATCGACACCCGCCTTAGGTTGGGAACACACACGTTAATGGCAGACTACTGCCATAGTATCTGCATTACCGCGCTAGTAAATGTTTAACTTTTTTTTTAATCATATTTATTTAGTAACCACAAGTATGTTCATAGTATGTAACACCCCAAACCCCAAGACTTTCAATTTGACTTAACCACCAGGTAGGTTGGGGGTCCGGTTACAATTTACAAGTACAC
The DNA here is from genome assembly GCA_030144865.1 of Tinospora cordifolia. Taxonomy (NCBI): domain Eukaryota; kingdom Viridiplantae; phylum Streptophyta; class Magnoliopsida; order Ranunculales; family Menispermaceae; genus Tinospora; species Tinospora cordifolia. The sequence goes on along the minus strand of JAJIYU010001168.1, from coordinate 17,347 downwards.
TGTCGGGACCCCTTCCCTAGGCCGAAGGACGAACCGACTGGCACAGTGTCCCGACAACCCTGCTCACAAGCCGAGCTTGCCAAGACACTGTTAAGTCTCATCTTTCAACACCATACCACACACTATCAGAGTAATCATAGGGAATGCAAAAGAAATTTAAAACATGAACACCAATAAAACTTGATATTTACCAAAATGGGTTATTAAAACATGTGTACTAACGGGAGTGACTAATCCATTATATACAAAATTTTCTCACTCCTATACATAGTTTCTGGCCCTCAAAACAAAAGAAAAGAAAATACGAAGAAAAACTACCAAAAAGAGTAAGAGAGTGCAACTCTACGCGATGACCACTCCCTTGCCCTTATCCGTGATGAAAGAATCCAAAAAGTTAGAGTAGTGAGCCTAATTGTCCACGGTGGCTCAGTGAGTAATGCAATCTAATTCACAACTTAAAACAAGCACTCCACAAATAAAATATGTGCCATGAATGCATGAGCAATAGCATTATGCAGGTGAATGTCACAGTAAACACAATATAAATTCATAATGTAGTCGTGCACCTTCATTCAAAAATAGTTAAATAGTAAAAACATTCGCCGAGGCTCGCAAGCCCGCCAAGGCGACTAAAAATCTACTTTAGCGGGTTGCAGAAAGTTAAGCGTATCGTGTCGACTTCGATTAGGACTTATTGTCGTTGCCATCATCGTAATGACCAACTAGGACTTATTGTCGTTGCCTCATCGTGACGGCCCGATCATCATAGGCCCACAGAACCCCCTCGGCGGGTACTCTGTGCTAGGTGGCCATCTCTCGGGGTCGTATGAGAGACCGACACAACGCACCCTAACCCTGTACTCTCAGACCTCGAGACTCGGTGCACTTTTCATTTAATACCCATTTAAAAGAATGCAGATTCATCACAATATGTAATCTCATTTTCATAATGCACAAAATAACAAGCTCTAAGAAATGAGTTAAAAAACACTACTCACAGGGATGCTCCACACCCGACGCTCCTCTTGCGATCGGTCGCGTCCTGCTAGTACTTGGTCCTGCGAAATCAACGTAACTTCTTAATATTAACATGGGACTTGGCTCACTCTAACTCTACATCTTTGGTCAATCAATAAATTGACCTAGTCAAGAGTAGTCCACCTATGTTTGTTCAACTTGCCTTAGTTGCTAAGTCAATTTCATTGACCTTGGTCAATCTTGGTCAACCCTAATCAACCTATCACTTGCTGACCTAGCTGGTCAACAGAGTCTTAAATGGTCAATTCTGGTCCTCATGGAGTCAATTGGGCCAAAAAGGGGTCAACATTCCTAATTCCCATCACTTAGGCACAATATTAGCCTATGGCCCTATCTGCGCAACTATTTTTCTGATTTTTCTATGGGCAATCCATACATTGGATTTACTCCAAACTTTGCAAAACGGTTCTAGACTTCCTAAATCTTCTCCATAATTTTGAATCACAATTTTTGGACATCATTTACTAGGGTTTCTTGGTATAACAACAGAGACTGAACAGCTCCCGTATACCCTGTGACAGGCAGTGACTGTTTGTCTGAATTGACCTGCCTATCCATATCGGAATGCTCTGAAATTTGGTAGAAAATTTTTAGACATTCATAGGGATCTCTCTACCAAATTTCAGCTCAATCTATCAAGGTTTGGTCAGTTAATTTCATCTCAGAATTTTCAGCCAGAATTCAAGAAATTTCTGGGTTCATAGTTTCTACTATCTTTCTAGTATTCTTTTTCCCATTAAATCACAATCTCATAGGTCATTTCTTGTGTCTAATTGTAGTATACAGACCGTAACACATCCATTGATCAAAAATACTTTGAATCAGTAGCATGTACTACCAAAATCATGCCTATCGTCCCACCAATTTCTGTGCTGTATTTTAAAGAACACAAAAAATTGTCCTAAGTCCTAACACTCTAACAATCATGGCATATTTGTAAGTGTAGCAATTTATATACACAAGGGCTCAAGGTCAAATATTTATACCTTTCTGGAACCTCTGCTATGAGGTCTAAAATGCCTCTGGTTTCAGTCGGAAAGGGTGCCTTTAGGTATTTCAAATATGGCTCCAAATCTGGTCTCAAAGTATTTCTGTCGACATAGTTGCAACAGTAAGTCTAATAGATAACAATAGTGGCTTATAAAACATATTAAACGTTCCAGTTTTTTATTTTTACGACTTGGATACTAGAATACACATGATAAGGGGTAGAATGATGGATTTTACCTTAGGGACGAGCCTAGAATGGTTCAAGTGTGAGCCTTCACAAAGTTGCTCCAACTATTTCTAACACACAACTATAATAGTGAGTAGGTACCAACTTCAATGGTCCGAAAATCATGTACAAGGCCCTTTTTTCGTTCTCTAACACTTGGAGGTCAAAGTACATATGAAAATGAAGAGGGTGGACAGTTTTACCTCTAAAAAGGACTGGGAATGACCAAAGATTCGAAGCTCCAAAGGTGGCTTTACACACACTTTCTGGTTTTCTGGGTTTAAACCTTGTGAACAGCACTTCTTCCCTGGGTTTTCATCTCCAAATGGTTCCAGTATTCAGCAAATAGCTTGTAGGATTTCATAGGTGGTTGTATAAACTTCAAAACAAGCTATAGATCATTGGATTTGGTTGAGAAATGAGGAAGATTCAAGCTTGTGTATAGGGCCTATAGTTGTTAGAATTTTTTTGGGTTTGAGCTCAAGAAGGAATTTTGTTGCATGGGAGAAGCTTTCATGGCAAGATGGGTGACATGTGACCATCCAGCTAGCTTCCAACCTCACATGCCGGTTGCCTAGTTGGCAATGTTTATTGGCCACAATGGAAGCTATGAGTTGATGGCAAAACCATGGATTCCCACAGTTTCTTGCTGAAGTCTTATTAGAAAATCATCCAAAAACCAGACAAAAATCATCAAAAATCCAGAAAAAAAAAATGAAAGGCTGGACCATTCTGGCGTGTGGGCCAGCCAAACCGTGGGCAGGCCCACGACTGGGCTTCAAAGTCTCGCGGGCTTAAGCCTACGCGCTCGGATCTCGGGTCGGGCCCTTAGCCCAATCGGTTCTCAGCCCGTGCTCGCCGAGGATCCATTTTTTTTAATCCTTCTTTTCTTTTCATTATGTGTGTGTGTGTGTGTGTGTTTTATACCAAAATTTTACATTTTTTCTAAAATTATAAAAATTACTAATTCATCATTTCTCATCAAAATACCTCAATTACACACCATTTCATCATTTATCCAATTATTTTTTTCAAAAATTTAATAATTTCTCAAAAATCATACTTTTTTTCAAAAATTCTATTTATCACTCTAAAAATTCAATAGTTGTTCCAAAAATTCATAAATCAGTGCTAAAGATTATTTTTATTAAGAAAACACATTTTCTTAATAGTTTCATGTGTCTTCTTCTTAAAATTGTATTTTCTCACATTATTCTCATTTTCTTTAATAATTAATTCAAAACTGGAAAATATTTCATATATTATCATTAAAATTTCAGAAAATACATAAAATACATGTGGGTCAGATCCTTCAACCCAATGCCAAAAACACAGGTCGTTACAGTCTCTCCTCCTTAAAACAAATTTCATCCTCGAAATTTCTACTACATTAAAGGTCAAGGGGCAACTCTCATAATATCCGAAAAATGGCTCTCATATAATCCTCTCGTTCCTAGGTGTCCTACTCAGCACCGTGGAACTGCCAACGTACTCATACCATCGGTATCTCCTTGTTACGCAATTTCTTCACGGCTCAATCAACAATGGCTACCAGAGCCTCATCATATGTACAATCCTCTCGCAAGTCAATATGTCTCCAATTAATCACGTGCGAGGGATCAGAGTGGTACTTCCTCAACATCGACACATGGAACACATTATGTACCCCCACTAACTGAGGTGCCAACGCCAATTGGTATGCCACAAGACCTACATGTTCAAGGTTCTCGAAAGGTCCAATATATCTCGGTGCGAGTTTCCCTAAAATGCCAAACCGAGTCTGCCCCTTCCTAGGGAAAATCCGAAGGAGTACATGATCATTGACCACAAACGCTAGGACCTTCCTCTGGTTATCTGCGTAACTCTTCTATCGGTCCTGAGCTGTCTTCATGTTCTGACGGATCTGCTGAATCTTCTCATTTTGTTCTTGCACAAAAGTAGGGCCCAACACTGCTGTATCACCAACCTCAGCCCAACAAGCCGGCGATCGGCAAGGTCGGCCATATAATGCCTCAAAAGGGGCCATGCTGATGCTCGCCTGGTAGGTGTTATTATATGCAAACTCACATAGGGGCAAGTGATCCTCCCAGCTACCACCAAAATCAACAATGCATTATGCATGCCCTCAACATATCCTCAAATACGTGAATTACTCTTAGACTAACCATCAGTCTGTTGATGGAAGGTTGTGTTCAAGCTCACACTAGTCCCTAATTGGTTCTACAAGCTCTGCCAAAAATGGGACATAAACCGAACATCTCTGTCAGACACAATAGACACTGGAACTCCATGTAATCTCACAATCTCGTGGATATACAGTCGACTTAGCCTCTCTACCGAATCTCTAGTATGCATCGGGAGGAAATGGGCCAACTTAGTAAGTCTATCCACAATGACCCATATAGCCTCATGCCTCCGCTGAGTCTAGGGCAATCCCATCACAAAGTCCATAGTAATGTGCTCCCATTTTCACTCGAGAATAACCAAGGGTTGTAATAAACCACTGGGTCTCTAGTGCTCAGTCTTAACCTGCTGGCACATATCACATCTTTGCACAAAGGCTACAATATCTCACTTCATCCCTGACCACCAATAAGTACGTCGAGCATCCTAATACATCCTATTGGCTCCTAGATGGATGGTATACCTTGAGCAGTGCAGCTCTGCTAACACTCCCTGTCTCAGGTGAGGGTCATTTGGTACCTACAATCGTCACCTAAACCTCAGTGCACCATCAATATCAATCGACCACTCCACACAAGAAGTGTCGTCTACCCGCCCTCAGTGCATCATAACATCAACATCATGTGGCTATACATCCATAATTTCAGCGAGCAAAATCAACTGGGCTCTCATTTGTGCACTAACTCTGGTCTCTGTCGAAGTCTCGTGGATACTCATCACTGTCACATAATCAATCATCCTTCACTCTTGAAATAAATGTCTAGCCAAACAAGCAGTCTCAACCCTTATTCTACTAAGCGCATCAGCTACCACATTGGCTTTCCCGGGATGGTACTCAATGGTAAAGTCATAATCCTTAAGTAGCTCCATCCATCTCCTCTGCCTCATATTAAGGTCTTTTTGTGAAAATAGGTACCTGAGGCTCTTATGACCAGAATACAGTGTGAAACGCTCACCATACAGATAGTGTCACCAAATCTTGAGCGCAAACACTACTGCTACCAGCTTTAAATCATACACAGGGTAGTTCCTTTCATGAACCTTCAACTGTCGCAAGGCAAAAGCAACAACTCTATCACCCTGCATCAACACACACCCAAGGCCTGTCCCACAAGCATCTGTATAGATCGTCAACTCACAGCCCGGTTAGGGTAGCACAAGAACTGGGGCTAATGTCAAATGACGCTTCAACTCAAGAAATGTTTCCTCACACTTATCTGTCCACACAAATGGCATGTTCTTCTGGGTAAGCTTTGTCATGGGAGCAGCGATCCTCAAGAAGTTTGGCACAAATTTGCAGTAATAGCTGGCTAAACCCAAAAAGCTACGGATCTCTGCCAATGTAGTAAGTCTTGGCCAACCAATAATAGCCTCAACCTTAGCTGGATCAACTGAAATGGCCCTGGCTCCAACTACATGGCCCAAAAATTGGACTTCTGTCAACCAGAACTTGCACTTGCTAGACTTAGCATACAACCAATGATCTCGAGAGTCTGCAGTGCAGTCCTCAAGTGCTCAGCGTGCTCCTCCCTAGTCTTCAAGTAAATAAGGATGTCATCAATAAAGATGATAATGAATGAGTCAAGATAGGGACGAAACACTCTCTGCATCAAGTCCATGAACATCGCTGGGGCGTTTGTCACACCAAACGGCATGACTAAGAACTCATAGTGCCCATAGCGAGTCCGAAAGGCCGTCTTCGATATATCCTCTTCCTTGACTATCAGCTGATGGTACCCAAATCTCAGATCAATCTTTGAAAACACAAGGGCACTTCGGAGCTAGTCAAGTAAGTCATCAATACGCGGGAGAGGGTACTTGTTCTTTACCGTCACCTTGTTCAACTGTCTGTAATCGATACACAAATGGAGGCTCCCATCCTTCTTCTTCACAAACAATACTGGAGCACCCTAAGGTGACACACTAGGGGTAATAAAACCCTTACTCATGAACTCCTCAAGTTGGACCTTTAGTTCTTGCAATTCCTTGGGCGCCATTCGATAAGGAGGGATCAAAATGGGCTGTGTCCCCAGAATAATCTCAATGATAAAGTCAATCTCTCGATTGGGAGGTAAGCCAGGCAAATCATCGGGAAACACGTCGAAAAAGTTTCTAACAACAAGAATCTCATCTATGCTCTGTTGTGAAGGTCCCTCACCAGTGGTGATCATACTAGCCAGAGTGTCTATGTCAGACTGTGTCACTATCCTACCCAGGGTCCTCAGTCTATCAGAAGCACTACCCTAGAAGGTAACAACATGTTGTCCTAGAATCTGAAATACCACCCTCTTGGCAAAGCAGTCGACATAAGCATGATAAGCTTCTAGCTAGTCCATCCCAAGTATAGCGTCGAACTCCAAGAACTCTAGTATTCTAAGGTCTACAAGAGTCTTGAAGTCGTCAAACCTCAACATACAGCCCTCACAAATCAAATTGGGGTAGATCCATTCCCCGGCTGTAGTACTCAACACGAGCCATATAGATGCTCTAACAGGTCTAAGTCCCAATCTATTTACGGCATGCCCAGAAATAAAAGACAATGTAGATCCAGTATCAATCAACATATAGATAGATGTATCAAGTAGGAACATGTTACCCTCTACTTAAGCCTTTGTCACCTTAGAATCTAGGTAGGTGATGGCCTTTGTTGTCTCTCGAGTACCAGCGGTGGGTACACTGGAAGCTGGGACAGGTATAGGGCAATGATATCGCTTGTGGCCTGGCTGACCACACTAAAAACATATAATTGGACACCTCTGCTCGGTCTAGCCTCATCCCTGGTCTCTACCCCCTGAAGCTCTGCCTCGGCCTCCTTGCTGAGTCGGTGGCTGTCCTACTGGCTGATATGCTTGTACTTGGGTGGCTGCAAGGGTGACTGTAATAGTTGGCTGAGTCTATGCCCCTCCAAACTGTCTTTTTGAATACTTCTTCTTCCTATGAAATCTACCTCCTCGGCACCCACCGCGATGACTCCACTATGTCTGCGACTATGGCTGTGACTGGGGCTACGTCTGCAAGGATGCACTCTGTACCATCTGGGTGGTTGGACGCTAATCCTTGCCATCCGCCTCAAACTGCAGTGCATGTCTCCGTATAATCTCAACAGTAGCCTCACTATATGTTGATGTAGCCTGTCTAATACTCGCCCTCAACCCACGACGGAAGAATCTAGCTCTCTCCCTCGGGTTGCCAACTAGCTGGGACGCATATGCCTCAAATCTGAAAAATATGTGGGTATACTCCCTAGCTGACATGTCTCCCTGTTGTAAAGTCAAGACTCCACCTTTTTATGCTCTCGCTTAGCTATAAGGACGTAAGCACTCAAGAATAACTCCCGGAAACAGGCCCATGTAGAAATCTATCCTTCTATAGTCTGAGTTGCCCTCCACCAAATCGCGACCTCATCCTCAAGCTTGTGCATCGCGAATAGCACCTGATTCTCCTCAGACAGCTTCAACGTCCTAACATTCTTCTCGATATTGAGAAGCCAGTTCTCCGCTGCATCCAGACTCAAACCCCCATGGAACTCTTTGGGCCTCAGATCCAAGAATCCCTTTAGAAGGCGATCATGAGTAGAGTCATCACCCTGCCTCACCAGGGTTACCTCTGCCTGGGCTATAGCCCTCTCCTCCTCCCAAATCTCGAGTATAACTGGCGCAAGAGGCGCTGCTGGCTCAACCCTTTGTCTCTCGGCTTCAATCCTGTCAAACCTCTTACTTAGTAAGGTTACCTGGGCTTGACCAGCCTCATTAGAAACCCTCATCAAGGCCTCTAGCCTTTCTATGGCGTTCTGCCCAAGCTGGACTGGAAGTGGCGATGGCGGTACTGGCTCTGGAGTCCTGCGTGGTCTCCCACGTCGAGGAGGCATCGTGGTCTGCACGAATGTTTAACTTTCATTAGTTTCAAAATGAGCAGACCACGACTTCAGACATTAAGGCGACTATCTCTAAGGAATCACCTAACCCACAAGGTTCAAAGTCTCAATCTTAAAACTCACTAACACCCTATAGCAGTCCGATTCCCCTCGTGATATGGCCACTCTCACTTGGTTCCTCTTTTTGGCAGTCAAGAGTTAGAAAGTTTTGTCCATACTGCCATTTTGCTACTCTTAGTCATTTCTAAGGGTCTTTTTTTATACTTCTACGATTCCTCTAAGACTCTCTTAGGTTAATAGCACTTGTTATTCCTCAATTGAAAAAACCTTAGGCTATGATACCAACGTTGTCAGGACCCCTTCCCTAGGGCGAAGGACAAACCGACTGGCACAGTGTCCCGACAACCCTGCTCGCAAGCCGAGCTTGCCAAGACACTGTTAAGCCTCATCTTTCAACACCATACCACACACTATCAGAGTAATCATGGGGAATGCAGAAGAAATTTAACACATGAACACCAATGAAACATGATATTTACCAAAATGGGTCATTAAAACATGTGTAGCAATGGGAGTGACTAATCCATTATATACAAAATTTTCTCACTCCTATACAAAGTTTCTAGCCCCCAAAACAAAAGAAAAGAAAATACGAAGAAAAACTACCAAAAAGAGTAAGAGAGTGCAACTCTATGCGATGACTACTCCCTTGCCCTTGTCTGCAGCGGAAGAACCTAAAAAGTTAGAGTAGTGAACCTAATTGTCCACAGCGGCTCAGTGAGTAATGCAATCTAATTCACAACTTAATGCAAGCACTCCACAAATAAAATACATGCTATGAATGCATGAGCAATAGCATTATGCAAGTGAATGTCACAGTAAACACAATTTAAATCCATAATGTAGCTGTGCACCTTCATTCAAAAACAGTTAAATATTGAAAACATTCGCTGAGGCTCGCAAGTCCTCCAAGGCGACTAAAAATCCACTCGAGCGAGTTGCAGAGAATTATGCATATCATGTCGAATTTGATTAGGACTTATTACCATTGCCATCATCGTAATGACCAACCATGACTTATTGTCATTGCCTTATCGTGACAGTCCGATTAGGTCTTATTGCTGTTGCCATCATCCTCGGCCCATAGAACCCCCTCGGCAGGTACTCTGTGCTAGGTGGTCACCTCTGGGGGTCGTATGAGAGACCGACACAATTCACCCTAACCCTGTACCCTCGGACCTCGAGACTCGTTGCACTTTTCTTTTAAAACCCATTTAAAAGAATGCAGATTCATCACAATATGTAATCTCATTTTCATAATGCACAAAATAACAAGCTCTAAGAAATGAGTTAGAAAACACTTCTCATAGGGATGCTCCGCTCCTGGCGCTCCTCTCGTGACTGGTCGCGTCCCGCTAGTACTTGGTCCTGCGAAATCGACTTAACTTCTTAATATTAACATGGGACTTGTCTCACTCTAACTCTACATCTTCGGTCAATCAATAAATTGACCTAGTCAAGAGTAGTCCACCTATGTTTGTTCAACTTGCCTTAGTTGCTAAGTCAATTTGATTGACCTCGGTCAATCTTGGTCAACCCTAGTCAACCTATCACTTGCTGACTTAGCTGGTCAACAGAGTCTCAAATGGTCAATTCTGGTCTTCATGGAGTCAATTGGTGTAACAACCCAATTTTCGACCGGACCTCCGTTCACATGTTACCTAACGTGTGGATTGTCGTCCGTTGAAAATTGAGATGTTACTTAAAAGTTTTTGATCAGTCAAAATCTCTTTCTTCAAAATTCAATTCATAACCTTTAGTTCTCCGGTCAATGTCTATAAAGATATTTTGCACGATATAGAAAATCACAATAATTTTACTAAATAATTTCAAAAGCAATGCAACGGAATGTTTTTTTAAAATGATTTGTTTAAATCAAAATTATTAAACAAGTAAAGCCATTTAAATATAAAACAATCGAAGTTAAACCAATGTAAACCCATTTAAAATAATCCAATGTAATACATAAAACATAGCCTCCTAGTCACCTAACTATGACGACCTCCCCATGAGGTGTCCAATCAAAGTGTGAGTCTTCTGACGTAAGCTACAGTACTCTAAGTCCATTGGTACCTGAAAAATAAAGTGGGAGTGAGCTCGAAAGCGTAGTGGATCGATCCTACACATCACATGCATTATATAGACTCAATCCAAAACATTACAAACACTTTCAAACATTAGGCGTTCAAACATTCGTTTGTTTTAGTCAAACTCTAAGACCGGAAGAGGGTTGAGATGCCTCTTGGTATTCCTTGTGGTCCAATCTAATCTCAGAGGGTTCCAATAACCGTCTAAAATCAATCATGTCATCACTATCACAGCCTAAGAGGGCGTACTTACTCGGGCATCGTACCATCTCTCAAAAGCTTCGAGTTGTCACGGTCAGCTCCTGATGGGAATACCTACGATCTGCCTTGTAGCTTGACGATCTCAAGCGGTGACATATAGGAGATGCCACCTCGATCCGCTTCAGGCTCATCAATCGTACCAGTACGTGGATTTCTTACTCAACCATCGTCTTATTTAGTGTTATAGACAAGCATCACTCATGCCACACAATTTCACAATCTACTAGATAATTTCTCAAATTATGAATATCATGCAAAAGCAGTCTGAATAAATAACCAACGCTATAGAATGCAAATTACATGATAGTCAAAATGAGTATCTAATGCTACCTGATGCATTTCCTCTATTTATGCGTGTCATAAAGTATTTGTGCATGAAATAAACGAGTTACTATTCAGTCGCATCATCACACAAGCATTCCAAATAATTCAATCAATTTCATAATAAGATTTCTAATAACCTAGAACTATCTACACAAATGTTTTGAATCTTAAATCCATATAATACAGATGAGCAAGGAAGTCACGCCCACCTGAATTATTGAATCCTCCTTGCATCATCTCGCCAAATTTCAATGCTCCAAAATTATCCTCTGCAATTAACATTAATAATGGTTATAAATCCTTAACTTCTAATTAACTTACATATAATGAATTTAAGAATTCCAAATTTAGATACTCATAGACTCTAGTATTACTTTTATTAAATTTAGAATCTTTTCCAAATACTTGTTTTTGTTAGATCTCAAATAAATTTCTAAACTAGGATTGGTAAACTTTCTAGCATTTTCTTCAACACATTTCTTTTAGTTCCAAAAATAATTCACTCATGTTCAATAAATCTCATTTCCTCATCAATTTAAATAATAAAATAAAATAATTAAATCTTGAAATCCCTTCTTAAATAAGTAATTTCTATTTCAATAGGACAATTTTTAATATTTAATATTTGCATCTTTAATTATTTCTAGTAAAACAAGACCATTCGAATATTTTAGATTCACAATCGATCCCTAGATAAATTTTGTTCCAATCTCCGAATCTCCAAAACCCCCTTAAACTTCGATACTCCACATCCATTCAAAAATCCATAAACATAAATAATAATTCTAACATAAAAATATTGAATAAGGCTTTAACTTCCTATTTTCAACTACTAAGGATTCAAATTTTCTACTTTTTCATTCGACGTATCAAAGTCAAAGAGATATTAATTTTGAACTATCAAATATATGTATTATACCTCTTCGTCGTTCAAATGATACCCAACGATGAAAGACAGTTGTCTTTCGCACAAATCGCGTGTGGTTTTCTTCTTCACACACGAAAATTTAGCACTCATCTTCTTCGTTCACTGATGCCCAAATAGTAGCAACAGCTACGCGCACACACATATCAACATCGCATAGCTATGTTATTCTTTCCTCTGTTTTGATCCACAGCCAGTAGCTCATAGACTAAACGCACCAGCTCATCTTCTTTGTTTGGATTCAACCACACCATCACTCAACTGGAATTTCCTCTTTGTTTCCCTCTTTGTTTTTTCTTTTCATGTTTGAACCGCACACCGTAGCAACTCAAAACCAGATTGCGTTTCGTCGTTCTTCAACAGCAGCACGCACATTTTCTTCTTTGTTTCGGCAGCAGCAACAAAGACACATCACACATAGCCTCTTCGTTATTCTCTTCATCGTCCAGCAAGCTCAAGTCACTATCCAATAACACAAATGACGGTCTAGCAAGCACAAATGCACAGATCAACTCAATCCCCTTCTTTGTTCTTCATTAACTCAACCAGAAATCATAAACTTAAACCACACACACCAGAAAATCAACCCAGAAAATCAGAACATCCTCTCCCTCTGTTTCCGTTTCTTCTTCTTCGTTCGGTTCAACGCACCAGACCAGCAACAACCAACAGCTTCCTCTTCGTTCTTGTCCATTCGGCCACCACGGAAGTAATTCCCCTGTTCGTGCAGCAACCATCAGATTTCAGCTTCTGTTCTTCCTTCTCGGTCTATGATTCACCAGCCACCACAGGACACAATTCTCCCCTGTTTTCTAACAGCCGGCCGAACCCCATCGGATGTGTCTCCATTCTATAACAGGCACCGCAACGCTCGGGTAGCAGCGGCACAACACCACCAGCAGCTGCAATCAACACAAAACAGAGCATTGCTCTGGTTCTTCTTCTCCATTCCGCAGCAACAACATGAGCAGCAGCTTTGGTTTTCTTCTTCTTATCAGTCCGGCAACAGTTAAACCAACAACAGCAGCTTCCTCTGCCTTCTTCTCAAATCTTCTGTCATCCAGATAACTCAAGACCCCGCCCTCTTCTTCTGCAAGCTCACCGCCAAAACCAGAAAATTCTGGGTTGGCGCCGAATTTTTTTTTTTTATATATATCTAAGCATGCTAACCGATTTATTTAAAATCTTGTTATAAGTTTATAACTTAATATATATTATTTTCTTTAATTTGTTTTTAACCCTTATTATAAGTTTATAAGTGTCACTATTCTATTTTATAATTCACTTGTTCCATTGCCATGAGAATTATATGCATTACGAATATTATATGTTACAATTTCTATGTGTTATACGATAACGATTATTTCATAGCCCTAAATAAAATATACTTATATGTGTGTGATTATTTATTATTTCATAATAAATAAACTAATCAATTCTCTTATTTTCACTCACGACGTAACGTGCTCGTAAAATTTCAGGGTGTTACAATTGGGCCAAAAAGGGGTCAACATTCGCAATTCTCATCACTTAGGCACAATATTAGCCTATGGCCCTATCTGCGCAACCATTTTTCTAATTTTTTTGCGGGCAATCCATACATTGGATTTGCGCCAAACTTTGCAGAACTGTTTTAAACTTCATAACGTTTTCCCATAATTTTGAATCACAATTTTTGGACATCATTTACTAGGGTTTCTAGGTATTACAACAGAGACTGTACAAATCCAGTATACCCTATGACAGGCAGTGACTGTTTGTCTGAATTGACCTACCTATCCATATCTGAATGTTCTGAAATTTGGTAGGAAGCTTCTAGAAATTCATAAAGATCTCTCTACCAAATTTTACCTCAATCTATCAAGGTTTATTCAGTTAATTTCATCTCAGAATTTTCAACCAGATTGTAGGAAATTTCTAGGTTCATAGTTTCTACCATCTTCCTAGTATTCTTTCCTCCATTAAATCACAATCCCATGGGTCATTTCTTGTGTCTAATTGCAGTATACAGATCATAACACATCCATTAATCAAAAAATACTTCAAATCAGTAACGTGTACTACAAAATCATGCCTATCATCCCACCAATTTCTTTGTTGTATTTTAAAGAACACAAGAAATTGTCCTAAGTCCTAAGACTCTAACAATTATGCAATATTTGTAAGTGTAGCAATTTATATAAATAAGGGCTCAAGGTCAGATATTTATACCTTTCTGGAACCTCTGCTATGAGGTCTAAAACGCCTCTGGTTTCAGTTCGAATGGGTACCTTTAGGCGTTCCAATGTTTCTGTCGACACTATTGCAACAGTAAGTCTAACAGATAACAACAGTGGCTTATAAAATGTATTAAACGTTCCAGTTTTTGGTTTCTACCACTTGGATACTTGAATATACATGATAAGGGGTAGAATGATGGATTTTACCTCAGGGATGAGCCTAGAATGGTTCATGTGTGAGCCTTCCTAAAGTTGCTCCAACTGTTTCTGACACACAGCTGTAACAGTGAGTAGGTACCAACTTCAATGGTCCGAAAATCATGTACAAAGCCCTTTTTTTGTTCTCTAACACTTGGAAGTCAAAGTACATATAAAAATGAAGAGAGTGGACAATTTTACCTCTAAAAAGGACTTGGAATTACCAAAGATTCGAAGCTCCAAAGGTGGCTTTACACACACTTTCTGGTTTTTTGGGTTTAAACTTTGTGAATAACACTTCTTCCCAAGGTTTTCAGCTCCAAACGGTTCCAGGATTCAACAAATGGCTTGTAGGATTTTGTAGCTGGTGGTATAAGCTTCAAAACAAGCTATGGATCACTGGATTTGGCTGAGAAATGAGGGAGATTCAAGCTTGCGAATAGGGGTTTTAGCTATTGGAATTTTTCTTGGTTTGAGCTCAAGAAAGAATTTTGTTGCATGGGAGAAGCTTGCATGGCAAGATGGGTGACATGTGGCCATCCAATGGCTTCTAACCTCACATGTTGTCTGCTTAGTTGGCAATGTCTAGTGGCCACAATGGAGGCTATGAGTTGATGGCAAAACTAGGGCTTCGGTAAGGGGTAGTCTCAGAGCAGCTCGGTCATCGGTTCAGTCAAGAGGGACAAAAGAAAGATGTTTTATATCAATCCAAAGCGGATACCGGGAACTCACTCCTGGGGCACTTGACCTTAGGTTTCAGACTTGAAATCCCTATTCTTTTTAGGTTCAACGAAGGTGCAAAATCGATCCAATGGGGTGGAAGCTTTGGCTTCAAAACCTGGAAGCTTCCGTCGAAGTGGCCCCATTGGCCATAGCCTGCTTCCACATGGCCCAGTCTCCCCTCATCTCTTCCACTTGTGGATTCAAATACCATGGATTTTCATGGTTTCTTGTTGAAGTCTTGCTAGAAAATCATCCAAAAACCAGTCAAAAATCATCAAAAATCTAGAAAAAAAAAATTGAAAGGCTAGACCATTCTGGCACGCAAGCTGACCGAACCATGGACCGGCCCACGACTGGGCTTCAAAGTCGTGCGGGCTTAAGCCTGGGCACTCGGATCTCGGGTCGGGCCCTTGGCCCGATCGGTTTTCGGCCCGTGCGTGCCGAGGATCCATTTTTTTAATCCTTCTTTTCTTTTCTTTATATACATATATATATATATATATATATGTATGTATATATGTATGTATGTATATGTATTTTATACCAAAAGATTGGATTTTTTTCTAAAATGATAAAAATTACTAATTCATCATTTCTCATCAAAATACCTCAATTACATACCATTTCATCATTTATCTAATTATTTTTTCCAAAAATTGAATAATTTCTCAAAAATCATATTTTTCTCCCAAAAATTTCATTTATCACTCTAAAAATTCAATAGTTGTTCCGAAAATTCATAAATCAGTCCTAAAGATTATTTTTCTCAAGAAAGCACATTTTTTAATAGTTTCATGTGTTTTCTCCTTAAAATTGTATTTTCTCACATTATTCTCATTTTCTTTAATAATTAATTCAAAATTAAAAAAAAAGGAAAAAATTTCATATATTATCATTAAAATTCCAGAAAAGACATAAAATACACATGGGTCGGATCCTTCAACCCGATGCCAAAAACACGGGTGGTCTCATTCACAATTTGCATCACATTCTATTTCAATTATCTCAAGTCTTATTAATTCATAATGAGCACTCGACCCAACAATTTAATTTTAAATTTCATAAGACTATTACAAGGGAGATAAAAGAAATCTTTAATTGTAACATCTTGAAAAGTTTATATGAAATTTGAATTTTTACTTGAAAAATTATACAGAATTGACGAATGAGAATTTTGGCAAGTCCTAGTTTACCCAAATGAGGAATAAAAATCAATTTAATGGATTTTTGGAAGAAAAAATATGATTATAATGCATAAAATGGGATATCATAGCCAAAAATATAAGGATATGTGTAATTTTTTATGAAAACAGGATTAGAAAGTCAATTGGGATCGAGATTTGAAAAAAAAATCTGAAAAGAAAGCAAGAAATTCAGTTGAAAAATCAAAAATAAACTCAAAATACTATGAACCGTAGATTTGGAATCTGACCTCACCATCCTACGGCCAAGATCAGATTTGCATATACGCACGAGCGCACCGAATCAGCAAGATCAAACGGCCAGAGATCCGCATACATAACTCGAGGATAATCGTGCAGCCAGAAGAGAGTTTGTTGATCGCAAAATTCGATCCGCACACTGAGATTGAGGATCATCGGAAAGTCAAGATCAAAGCCGCGTTGAGAGATCACGAACAGTGCTGCGCTCGAGGATCATCGAACGATTTAGATCAAAGCCACGTGATTAGATCGCGAACGTTGATGCGCTTGAGGATCATCGGATGATTTAGATTAAAGCCATTTTGATTAGATCGCGATTGTCGACGCGCTCGAGGAAATCTAACGGCTGAGATTGAGAATCCGATTTCTGTTGATTGATCCGAAATCAATCCAACTGTTTCAATCAAAATCGAATGCATGTGTCGAGAAAAATTCGAGGAACCAGATAAAATCTGAAATTTAAATTACAAAAATTACTGAAAAATAACGAAAAATACAAAAAAAAATCTGAAAATTTCAAAAAATATGTCGCAACCCACTTCGTAAATGTGACGTCACGACCGACACATAATACCATATACGCTACCCCTACGTATATAATACTATGTCAGCCTCTGACACTCAATACTACTCCCTAATCATCCAAAAATTTCGACAGAGTCTCCCCTAAAACTTTGATATATCTCAAATGGAATTTTCACCTGATAAACAACATTGTGATCCACAAATATCCACAGTATATTTCATATATCATTCACAAATCAAAAGTATTTTTTACTCTCATCTTAGTGAAAGT
>JAJIYU010001167.1:0-38635 GCA_030144865.1 Tinospora cordifolia | reverse complement strand
TTTATTTTTGTTTATTTATTTTACTAAACTTTAATTTTTCATTTAATTATCAAATTAAGGTTTTATTTGTTTAATTTTCACTATAACTCTAATTTATTTTATTTTTCATGTACCAACTCACCATTTGCACCCAAAATTTTTTAAAATCTTTGAAATTAATTTATTTGACTTACTTTATTTATTTTAAATTATTTGACAAAATTCTAGGGTATTACAAAAACAAAGTATAGTGATGTTGTGCGTGAAAAGGTAATAGAGAGCAAAGTATAATATTACTTGCGTGAAAGAAAACTAAAAGACACACGAGGCGAGAATGGCCTTTCATTACCACAGAAACACTGAGAACGCCACGGTAATGCGATGACCCCTCCATCCCTGAGTCCCATGCACACCTAGACTATGTATTCACTCTTCACAAACCATATATATTAGAGAATTATTATTCTATGATTTAAAAATATCATGAATGTTTATATTGATGAGGATTTTGACACTACATTAGCAAGGTGGGGAGTTCAAGACATCGAAGCAAGGGATAGAACGAGTTGAGCATAGAAATAGGAGGAGATGATTACCTTGCTCTCTAGCCTTATTTAGGTTTCAAAAATTAAACATGATTGTTATTTGTTTAATTTGAATTCCTAGAAGCATGTTAAGATGTATTCAAATATTAATTTGATTCCATGATATCTTTTGTTGTGTATGAATGATGTATAATGTGTTTAATGTATTCATGCTTATTGTTTTATGTAACGCCCCAACCCCCTAGCTAGAAAAAAGTTTAAGCTCAACCACAAGACGGGTTGGGTCTTATGTTACATTTACAAGTACACAACTTGCATCTCAATTCCTTTATTCTAACACTTATCGAAATACCCACAAACGAAATGATGGGTTAGCCCTTAATTCCTGATGATAGAACGATGGGTGTGACCCTAGTTCTTTGGTGATGGAGTGATAGGTGTGACCCTAGTTCTAGGGTTGGGTAAAGGGTATGCCCCATTCACCCTTAGGAATCAGGCATATAATGCATTTTCCTTGTTTTCTTGATATGATGATGATAAAAGAACAACAAGATAAAGCCTTTCGATCAAATTTAACAACCGATAAACAATTGAATATTTGAAACGCCTAATGTATATCAAGTGTTTGCATGTTTGATATTTTGACTTGAATAATATTATGGATGTATTGTGTATGATCCACTAGGCTCTTGAGCTCACCCCACCTTTCCATTTCATGTGAACTTTGAGGTGATTCGAGTTGATAGTGCCTCCGAGTACTGTAGTAGCTACAAACCTCACTGTCAATGTTGTTATTAGAGTTCTATTTGTTTGAGTAGTTGGTTTAGAGTAGGTGTGTAACCCTCCAGACTATTTTTAAATTATTAATTATCTTTATGGTTTAGACTTTGGCCACATAGGCCATGTTTAGAGATTTTAGTTGAAAATTTTGTTCCACATTTTATTAAACATCAAATGTTGAAGTTAATGATTTAATAATTTTATGATCTCTACATACTTTCTATGTATTACCACTTGATGTGTTCAAAGGGTTGATTAATCATTTATATGAGTTCTAGTGTGTCCAAAATGTGTTTAATATGATTTGAAAAGTAGGAAAAGTAACATCCTAGTATTTGGCAGACGACAATGTATACATTTTTAATGTAAAATGGGCCACTTCTCCATGCATGACTCCAATCTGATAGAAACGAAGGACTAAGAGCTGGGGTGGTACAAAGTTGGTATCAAAGCTCAATTAGTAGACAAATGGGCAAAAAGAGAGAAAGAAAGAGAGAGCCTAAGCAGTGGATGCTAAGGGCGAGATGAGAGTGTAAACCACAGGGTACTAGGCTAGATGTGTATTCAGATACCAATGGTAGAAACTGAAGTTGACAATGGTTGAGGGTTCAATGGAGGAAGCGCTCAGCCAAGTATCAAAACCTTATGTCTATGAAAAGAGACCATAGGTAGAGACTTGGGTGTTGCCAAAAAAGCACAGTAGATCATAAATAAAAATTATTAGGACATAAGTTAGAAACTGAAATGTGTGAAAAATGAAACACTTGTTTGGTTAGGACACAAGATCAGGACGATCCTGTATTTCTAGTTTCTGCGTGGTATGGAACGCGTAGGAATTAGGGATATAGAGAAATTTTGGACTTGGAGATTGACAAGCCATGGATGGTGAATAGTCGGTGGCTCCGGAAGAACTTGTTTCTCTGTGCTTAGCTAGTATAAGACAGTTAAGTGTAGTGGAACTTGGGAGGGTCTACTCATCGAGACATTAGCGAATTTGTTTGGGTGTAGTAGAATTTTTCAATAAATGCCTATGTTGTTGGGCAAAAGTGGTATGGGACACTTGAACTCGGAGGCATAGATGGAAGCTTAGAAATCTCACTACGCTAGCATGAATTGTGTGTTAATTAAATGGTTGTTTGCATGCTTCTTGATGTTAA
Organism: Tinospora cordifolia; assembly: GCA_030144865.1. NCBI lineage: Eukaryota > Viridiplantae > Streptophyta > Magnoliopsida > Ranunculales > Menispermaceae > Tinospora > Tinospora cordifolia. Next base: position 36,174 of record JAJIYU010001167.1, on the reverse strand, counting down.
GATTTCGAATACTGTTATATGAGACCAAAAATCTTGTACCTAAAACAAACATGAGGGCTTGAAATCCTCAAACTTCAGACTTAGAAATAGAAATTGATAGGTCACTGAACATATTGAGAACATAGAGACATAAATCTAGAGTCATGATAGTACAAATAATGTGAGAAAAATTGTTCTAGCAATAGGGATCACAAACTGAGAATAAAGATATGGAAAATGACACTTATCTCAAGTTGCAAAAGCATTTAATATCCGACTTTTAAGATAAAAAGGGGTTTGTGTAACCCAGATTAAATTGAGATAAGGTTATGATTCTCATTGAGTATTAAAATTTCTATTACTGATATCACGTTGAACTAATGGATACTAAAATGACCTTTGGCTTGTAGATAATGGCAAGAACAAAGGATAATAGTACGAGAGATGAAAATATCGATGAATCTAGGCAAAAGGAGAACAGGGTGCCAGTGGTAGCAATTCCAGCTGGGATAGTGGTGACCACAAACATGTTAGCTGAATTTTCTCAACAAGTGATGGAAAAAGTCATGAGAAATCTAGCACAAATTCAGAATCTGCCACCAGTACAGCCATAGCCACAGGCACAGCCTCAGCCCCAAGTTCATCAGGGCCCATTACCTAATGGTTTAGTAGCACCGGACCGACCGATTGTGGATGACATTGAAAAGAAGAACCTATTGATAGAATTTTAGAAGCTACGACCCCCATACTTTTGAGGGTATAGCTGATCACATGGCTTCGATAAGTGGTTCACTGATATGAACAAACACTTGAATGCCTTAGGAGCAACTAGCACTAGGAGAGTCACATTAGCAGTGCACCAGTTTAAGGGAGCTGCCTATCATTGATGGGAGATGGTCATGAATGATCCTGCTACGGATGTATCTACTACAACTTGGGAGTAGTTTAAGACTCTGTTTTATTCACTTTTTTCTCCATGGAAAAGATGAAACATATACAATCGGAGTTCATTCGACTAGCACAGAAGAATATGATTGTTGTCGAGTATGAACAGAAGTTCACTAAATTTTCTAGGTTTATCCCGGAGCTAATAAGAGATGAGCAGTCCAAGGCGGACAGGTTTGCCAAAGGACTGAAGGTAGAAATATGAAACATAATACATCATCTAAGATTGACCACTCTTAAGGAGACTATGGAAAGGGCGTAGTTGATCGAGCAAGATCTCAAGTATGAACAAGCTTTGAGGAACAGACAGAAAAATTCACAACCAGAACAAGCGGTAGGAGCCTCATAGAAGAGGCAAAACAGAAAGGATGGACACCGAGTTCCTTAGAATCAAAATCAGGCATAAAATCACAATAGGCCAAAGAACTAGCAAGCACGGACTAATCGTGCTAGGGATGAGCAGAGGGAGAAGGCAAAGAGGCAAGGGTTGTGCTTCTTATGCCATCAGAGGGGACATATTGCCAAGAACTATCCTAACAGAGCTCTAACTCCTCTTCAGCAACAACATGCGCATGGATAAGATGGTTGTCCACAACAGAGGCAGCAACAATAGCCCCAACCACAATAAAATCAAGGGCAGAACCAAAATTAGGGTCAAGGACAGAACCAGGCCTGATTCTATGCTACTAATGCCTAGGCTAATTATGCACCAGCAGTGGAAGGTACTTTCCTTTTGTTTAATGTTGCTATAAAAATCTTGTTTGACTCTAGTGCTACTCGATCCTTCATTTCTAAATGTTTAGTAGATAAATTACAATTGGTGACAAACTCATTGCATGCAACATTACATGTAGCCACACCCATAGGAGCCACAACGAACTCTATGAGATATTGTAAATGTGACCTTAGATTTAGGGATAAGCTAATTTTAGCTAATCTCAGTACACTTCATTTTTAAAGGTATGATGTCATATTGCGTATAAATTGGTTGTCCTTATATCAAGCCAAGATAGACTATTAAAAGCAATAGGTGACTTTGACATTGTCTTCTAGAGACACATTTAAGATAAATGGGGATATGCAAAGATTGTCAAGGAGTCCTATGGTAGCTATGCTGCACTGTTTAAAACAAAAAGAAGACTTTAAATAGTTGTTAGAATAGGATGCTAAAAAACCTAGAGAAATATAGGAGATATTTGTAGTCAGGAATATGCAGACGTATTCTCAAATGACCTATCTGGACTGCCACCACACAGAAACAGGTAGAGTTCAAGACTAAATGAGCTGAGCCATTTTGCCTTATAGAATGGCACCAGAAGAACTAACTGAGCTGAAAACACAACTAGACAAGCTCCATGCGAAGGGATTTATTAGATGCAATGAATCACCATGGGGAGCACCGGTGTTATTTGTGAAGAAAAAGGATGGATCCATGAGGTTTTGTGTTGATTATCGCAAGCAAAACCAAGTACCGATCACGAACAAGTATCCGTTACTCGCAAGCTAAACCAAGTACCGATCAAGAACAAGTACCCGTTGCCCATAATAGAAGACCTATTTGATTAGTTGACGGGAGCCACTCATTTCTCAAGGATTGATCTGAGGTTAAGATATCATCAGTTGAGTATCCAAGAGTCTGACATACACAAGACAGCCTTCAAAACTTCATATGGGCATTTTGTGTTCATAGTAATGTCGTTTGGTTTGACAAACACATCAGTTGCATTCATGGATCTGATAAACAAAGTCTTCAGGCAGTATTTGGACTAGTTCACAGTAATATTTGTCGATGACATTCTGATCTATTCCAGTTCAGAGGTTGAGTACATAAAACATCTGAAGACTATTCTAGAGATGCTGAGAAGAAATAAACTCTATGAAAAGTTTAGCAAGTGTGTGTTCTAGGTGAAGTAGGTCAAGTTCCTTGGCCGTGTCGTCTCAACTGAAGGAATATCTATAGACTCAGAGAAAGTAGAAGTGGTATCCAACTGGAAGCAAACTAAAACTGTAACAGAAATCAAGAACTTCTTAGGTTTAGAAACATACTACCGTAGGTTAATCCAAGATTTCTCGAAGTTGGCTGGACCAATAACCAAGTTCCAAAAAGGGAGAGAAATTTGTTTGGGATGACAAGTGTGAGCAATCATTCCAAGAATTGAAGAAGAGGTTAACTTTAGCACCCATCTTAGTCACACCTACCCATGGTGTAAAGTATGTATTGTGCATTGACGCTTCACATAATAGATTGGGCGTTGTGTTAATGCAAGAAGGGAAGGTAATAACATATGCTTCGGGTCAACTGAAGGTCCATGAATATAATTATTCCACACACGATCTAGAGTTAGCAACAATTGTCTTTACACTGAAGATTTGGAGGCATTACCTTTATGAGGAGAGTCTTGATCTATTTTCATATCATAATATCCTAAAATATATTTATACCCAAAGGAGCTAAACCTTCGATAGTTGAGGTGGATTGAATTCTTGAAAGATTATAGTTTTTAGCTACATTACCATATAGGGAAGGCTAATGTGGTAATCGATGCACCCAATAGGAAGTTCAGTAGGAATGATGAAGATAAGGGACACATGTATCACCTGATCGATGATTATAACTTGGGTATAACATCAAACGAGAAATAAGTATATTTGTATGTTGTAACTTGTCAACCAGATCTTTTACATCAAATAATAGATGAACAGGATGGGGATAAATGGATCATAAAACTGACAGAAGGTGTCAAAGGAGGCAAGCATACTAGTTTCAGAATTGATGTAGAGGGTACTCCCAAACTTGGAAATAGAATCTGTGTACTTGAAAGTAGACAGAGCAGAAGAACCATTTTGGATGAGGCACATCAAACCAAGCACACTATGCACTCGGGAGGTGACAAGATGCATCAAAATCTCAAAAAAGTGTACTGGTGAAGAGGTATGAAGAAGGACATAGCCAAGTATGTCTCTAAGTTTTTGACCTGTCAATAGGTGAAGGTAGAACACAGAAGACCCTCAGGAATGTTGCAACCACTTCCAGTTCTTGAATTGAAGTGGGATAACATCGCTATAGATTTTGTTAGTGGTCTACTGAGGAACTAGAGGGAAGAAGACATAGTATGGGTAATTATAGATCGCCTCACGAAGGTAGCTCATTTCCTACCCATTCGATCTACAAATTCAATGGGAAAGCTCAAAGAACTACACATCACAGAGATTGTAAGGCTACATGGTGTATCTAAGACCATTATGTTGGACAGAGATTCTAGATTCACATCTCAATTCTTGTAGAGCCTAAAGAAGGAATTAGGTAGTAGACTCACCATGAGTACTGTGTTCCATCCTCAAACTAATGGACAATCTGAGAGGGTGATACAGATACTAGAAAATATGTCGAGAACATGTGTCCTTGATTTCAAGGGTAATTAAAGCAAATACTTTTATTTGGCAGAGTTTGATTATAATAACAGTTACCAAACGAGTATCAAAATTTCTCCATACGAAGCTCTTTACGGTAGACCCAGTACATATCTATTATGCTGGGCAGACTTTGAAGATCATGTAGTCATAAGGCCAAATCTAGTGTAAGAGATGAATGAACAAGTGAAATAGATCCAAAAAAGGTTAACCACGACTTAGAGTAAGTAGAAGAGTTATGCAACAAAAGGAGAAGACATCTAAAATTCCAAGAGGGTGATAGAGTATTCCTAAGGATCAAACCTTAGAAGGAGATTAAAAGTTTTGGTATCAAGGGAAAACTATCACCAAGGTTTGTCGGTCCATTCAAGATACTTTGACGGGTTGCTGAATGCGCCTACGAGTTGAATCTACCAAACAGAATGTCTTCGATACACAATATATTCCATGTATCGATGTTGTGGAAGTATGAACTAGACCCCTCTCACATTGTATATTGGGAAGAAGTCAATCTCTAGGACAATGCCACTTATGAAGAACCAGCCATCAGAGTACTGAATCATAAAATGCAAGGTCTCAAAACCAAGGACATCCCTCTAGTCAAGGTTATGTGGAGGCAGCATGACCTAAAAAAGCCCACTTGGGATTTGGAGAGCGAAATGCAGAAGAAGTACCCAAACCTCTTCACTAGGAGTAGCTGATTAGAGAGCATCGTACAGGTATGTGATCATTTTAAATTTTGAAGACAAAATTCTTTTAAGGGGGTTAGATTGTAATAACCTAAAAATATTATAAATAAATAAATAAATAAAATTTTGACAATGTGAAGACCAAGGTTCTCACAAGAGGATCGAGGTCTTCTATCAAAAAAATTTTGGTAGACGCAAGATCGCGGTCCTTCAATTCAGGATCACGGTCCTTCAATTCAGGACCACTGTCCTTCAATTTAAGACTACAATCCTACATCACATTGTGCAGCCCACGTAAAGAATGTGGTCCTCTAATTCATAACCATGGTCATGCGTTAATGAAACTTAAATTTTTGGCAAAGACGTGTGACCACGGTTTGAGATCACGGTCCTACGATTAGGGTCATGTTAAGACTGCGGTCCTGCGATTGAAATTAGAAATGGCAATTGCATTGATGCACAAAAAACCCTAGGTCTCAACCATTGATATATATACATTACGACAAGCAGAACCCTAATCACATTCATTCTGCAATTGTTCGCTAAGCTAGCCAAGAAAACCCTAGCCGCTCTCCTCCGCTCCCAAGGAAGAAATTCTACCCTCGTCCTTGCTACAAGCCCTAAGAGCCACTTAGCATTCGAGTTATTCTCATTCAAATGCACTCTAGGTTGGTTCTAATCCATTCTAACTCCCTCCAAACTATCTTTCAATCAAGGATGAAGGAGAACTGGACATTTGGAAGAAGTTCGATTCCTATAACATTTGAAACAAACATTGACAAGGTAATGCTATGGTTGCATACAAAATGCATATTGTTTATCGTTGGTCGGTGTTTTTATTAAAGATATGTTTGTTGTTTGATGTAACAGAGCACTAGAACCACTGTGAATGTCTTTGGGAGATAGATAAGGGAAGAACGAATAATGGACAGGTATAAAATCGTTCCATCCTACATAACACTGGTTTTACATAACATAGAACAAAGTATAGTGATGTTGTGCATGAAAAGGTGATAGAAAGCAAAGTATAATATTACTTGCGTGAAAGAAAAGCTGAAAGATGCACGAGGCGAGAATGGCCTCGTCGTTATCGCAAAAACACTGGGAACACCACAGTAATGCGATGAACCCTCCGTACCCGAGCCCCATGCACACACAAACTACATATTCACTCATCACAAACCATATAGATTAGAAAATTATTATTCTATGATTTAAAAACATCATAAATGTTTATACTAATGAGGATTTCGATACTACACTAGCAAGGTGGGGAGTTCGAGATATCGAAGCAAAGGATAGAACGAGTTGAGCATAGAAACAGGTGGAGATGATTACCTTACTCCCTAGTCTTATTTAGGTTTCAAATATTAAACATGATTGTTATTTGTTTAATTTAAATTCCTAAAGGCATGCTAGGGTGTATTCAAATATTAATTTGATCTCGTGATATCTTTTGTTGTGTATGAATGATGTATAAGATGTTTAATGTATTCATGTTTGTTGTTTACTCACTTTCCTGATATGAGATTATATGCATACTTAAAGTTACATGTTCATTTGTTACATTCTATTTCGAGATGATAAGTATGATGATAATGAATTATTGTGTGTAACTGAAGTAAGTTAACTTAAGATTTGAACCACGTACCGGCATAGTGGTCCACAGGGGATCACTATGGGTGTTCCCGCATATGGAATGATGGGTTAGTGTTAGTTGCTTGACAAACTAACAATAGTATAGGTGATTTATAGCATTTTATAGGAAATAAAGGGAGTGTTAGTGAAGAATTGCATAATTAGTAGCATGAGCATGTAGTTTAAGGATTTGCATTGTTTCATTTCATTGTAAGCTTTGTTTTAAAGATTTGAAGTTCTTTTATGAGAAAATGATGCCTGGGAAAGGAAACTTAGTGTATTGCAGGTTCAGATTGAAATAAAAAGGGAAATTGCATCGCATGAAGGCAAAAAGAAGAAGAAATCATGAAGAAAGCATCAAGAGACCATGGTCGAATAACTGAAGATCATGGTAGCTGTAGAAAAACAAAGACGTGGCTAAAGCTCACTGGTTATCGCGGTCAGTCAATCAGTAACTGCGCTAACCAGAATGTGGATCATGAACAACAAGGTTGGACCGCGGTGGACAGTACGAGGAAATTCCAGTTTTTATTGAAGAACAATACTGACTGTGGTCAGTGACCACAATCACACGATTAGTTATCAGGATTTTCATATTTTTAGGGTTTTTTTAGTGCAAAATTATAAATAGGAGAGGTTATTAGAGCCAAGGGGGACCCAATTCGGAAAGGATCACTTGTAACGACTAAAAAAGGCAAAAACCAGGGTCTCAAGTAGGGATTGATGATTCTTATCAAATTTTGAGTATGATTAACTTTGTTTATTATAGTTTAATGTTTTCTATTAATTTCTTGTCAAGCTAGTTAGTTTTCTTTGTTTGGGATGTGATATCCAATGTATGAACTGTGATCTCTTGTCAATGTTATTGATTTAGAAACACTATTTTATGTTATGTATTTAATGTTTTGTGTTTACTGGCCATAGGCATGACAAGCCCAAGGCACTAGACTAACTCGGGAGAGAGGTCTAATGGGTGGTTATCACAATATAAACTTAGAATAGTTGATTGATCGGAGGGTTGTTAGCTTATCTAGGGAGTTGTACAGGACTTTTGATTGCATAACATTAGGTTGTTGATTAAGCACTTCGGGAGAGGCATTATAAAGCAACGCTAATAGATATTGGAGCGCCTCAGGAGAGGGTTTCAATTACCAGTGCTAGAACTAATAGTGTAGATATTTCATGATCTAAAACAAGAATCATAGGTCATACAGCGGCATTCACTATCCTAGACATCTATTTTACACAGTTTTCTAAATACAGAATTATCGCTTTTACTAGGATAAATTTTAGTTTAGAATTTGATACACTTAGGTCAATTGGAGTCTTGATAAAATGAAAACCAACGTTAAATTGGGCTTTAAGGTATTTTATTAATTCGATTTTTCCCTAAGGATGATATTCGGTCTCACCGGTTAATACTAGTGCAGACTTATACACTTACAAGGTAGGCAACAAGTTTGTGGCGTCGTTGCTTGGGACAAACAGTGTTTAATATCTTAAAACAAGTTTAACTTGGTTTAATCTTAGTCAAGGCATAGTTTTATTTTTTTTACCTTCTACTTGATTATTCTTAGATTTATTGAACTTCATTGAATGCACTTGATCTTTTGTGTGTTTTTGGTGTTTCAGGCTTGCATGAGTAAACGTCCTTGTGATCCCTACAATCAAGATTTGCTAAAAACAATTCACCAGATTCGGTTGGAAGCTCAAGCATGAGTACCAACTATAGCTGACAGTGAAAGTTCTGGTGGTGGGAATAATAGAGAGGCACAACACAGAGAAGCACCCTTGAGAAACTTCTTCAAACCGGTGTTGAACAACAATTACTCGCGGATACCAAGAACACCGATAAACGCAAATAATTTTGAGCTGAAGCCGTCTTTGATTATAATGGTGCAGCAGCAATAGTTTGGAGGTTCAGCTATTGAAGACCCTATGGCTCATTTTAATTCGTTCATGGAAATTTACGACACTGTCAAGATGAACAGAGTAACTGAAGACCAGCTTAGGCTAAGGTTTTTCCCTTTCTCTTTAAGGGATAAAGCTAGAAGTTAGCTGTAGACTTTGCTTCCTAGAAGTATTAAAACATAGGAAGAAATGGGTCAAAAGTTTCTGCAAAAATATTTCACATCAGGTAAAGTACATCAGTCGCAGGGTGAAATCAGTTCCTTCAAGCAATCCGATTTTGAATCACTGTATGAAGCTTGGGAAAGGTTAAAGGATCTATTGAGGAGTTTTCCACAACATGGATACCTACCTTGGCTCCAGATTCAAATGTTTTATAGTGGACTTATGCCGCCTACCAGGGCGTTGGTAGACTCAGCAGTTGGTGGTTCATTGATGGGAAAATCCACCACGGATGCCATTCAATTAATTGAAGACATGGCAATTAATGCATATGGGCATGGTACTGAAAGAGGAACAGCAAAAAGAGTAGGAATTCATGAAGTGGACGAGATTAGTGTTTTGCTCGCTCAAATTGCTGCTATGACTCATCGATTGAATTTAGTAGAAGAAAAGAGTAGTGGTGGAAAGTTTCAAACTCAACAAGTTCAATAGGTGCAATCCATTGCTGAAGCTAACAAGTCAGTCTATCATGGAGAAGCTTCCATTGAGCAAATAAATTTCATGAACAGATTCAATGGATACCAAGGACCAGTTGGGGGGCATAATGTCCCAAAGTACTATCATGCTGGAGTGGGGAATTATGAGAACTTCTCATATGCAAACAACAGGAGCACTCAACTTCCACCCGGATTTTTGCCTCAACAGCCCTTGCAGGACAAAAAACCATCCTTGGAAGATAAGCTTGATGAAATGATGAATATGCACACAAGGTTCTTCAAGGAATTAACTGGAAGGGTGGACAAAAATGACACTAGAGTTTTTGGAATTGATATTCAAATTGAAAATATGAATGCTACAGTTAAAATTGGGAAACTCAAGTGGGGCAGTTGGCGCAGATAGTGTTAAACCAGCAGTGGAGTTCATTTCTAAGTGACACTCAAGTGAATCCAAAAGAAAGCTGCAAAGCGGTGACTACGTGGCAAAGAAGTAGCAAGCCCACCACATCCAAATATGCCATCTATTGAAGTTGAAGAAGTTGTTAGCTATTAGATGAATATTCCAAAGCAACCAGTAGTTCAACATGAAGAACCTTCAAAATTAAAAGGGAAAGCTAAGGGGAACGACATTCAAGAGGGTAAAGTCTTTGAATCTCCACAATTATCATTCCCTCAAAGGTTCCAAAAGAAGAAGATGGATGAACCATTTGCTAAATTTCTGGAAATGTTCAAGAAGATTCATATAAACATTCCATTTGCAGAAGCTTTGTAACAAATACCTAACTATGCAAAGTTCGTGAAGGAGATTATGTCAAAGAAAAGGAAGTTAGAAGATTTTGAAACGGTAAAGCTTATTGAAGAGTGTAGTGTTATCCTACTAAAGAAGCTTCCTTAGAAGTTGAAAGATCCGGGCAGTTTTACTATACCATGTAACATTGGGACTGAAATCTTTGAGAAAGCATTATGTGATCTTGGGACAAGCATTAGTCTAATGCCTTTGTCAGTATGCAAGAGGTTGGGAATGTCAAAAATCAAGCCAACCAGAAACACCCTTCAATTAGCAGACAGATCCTTAACATATCCAAAAGGTGTCATTGAGGATGTGTTGGTCAAGGTGGACAAGTTTATATTTCTAGTTGAGTTTGTGGTTCTAGACATGGAAGAGGATTGTGAAATACCACTCATACTTGGAAGACCATTCTTGGCTACAAGGCATGCACCCATAGATGTCCACAATGGAGAATTAACCTTAAGAGTGAATGAAGAAAAGGTTGTGTTCAATCTTCACAAGGCAATGAACTACCTTAATGATTTGCATGAGTGTAAACGAGTAGAAGTTCTAAATTCATATATTGTTGAGGTGGTGGATGAATTGAGCTCTCAAGATGATTTGGTGGGATGTATTTCTCGTTCATTTTCCTTTCCTCAATATTTGACTGAAGATGAGAAGTTAATTGTGTTAGCTTTAGAAGCATGCCCACCGGAACTTAACAGTGTAGAAGCACAATTATTTGAAACTCATCAATCCAAAGATGTTCAAGAGACCTTTAGGGCAATTGAGCTAAAACCGCTTCCCGAGCATTTGAAGTATGCCTATGTGGATGCAACTCAATCATTTCCAGTTATTATCTCCTCTTCACTGACCCTTGCTCAAGAAGAGAAGTTGCTGAAAGTGCTGAAGGACCACAAAGCTGTTATAGGATGGACCATTGAAGACATCAAGGGGATAAGTCCAGCCATTTGTATGCACAAGATCTTAATGGAGGACTCGCATAAGCCTACATTAGAGCACCAGCGAAGACTCAACCCTATCATAAAAGATGTGGTAAAAAAAGAAGTGATGAAGTGGTTGAAAGTTAGAATTATTTACGCAATCTCAGATTCACCATGGGTTAGTCCTATTTATGTGGTGCCCAAGAAAGGAGGAATGGCAGTCATCACAAATGACAAAGGAGAGAAAATTACTTCAAGGACAACAACAGGATGGCGTGCGTGTATAGACTATCGAAAGCTGAACAAAGCTACCCGCAAGGATCACTTTCCCTTGCCATTCGTGGATCAAATGTTGGATCAAATTGCTGGGTATGATTTTTATTGTTTCTTAAATGGGTACTCAGGGTACATTCAGATAGCCATTGCACCGGAGGATCAAGAAAAGACAACCTTCACTTGCCCATATGGAACTTATGCATTTAGGAGGATGCCCTTTGGTTTGTGCAATGCACCAGCTACCTTTCAGAGATGTATGATGGCAATCTTTGCAATCATGATTGAAGACATCATGGAGGTATTCATGGATGACATTTCGGTGTTTGGTGAAACATTTGAACAATGCATGCTTAATTTGAAAAGAGACATTTCTCGTTGTGAAGAAAAGAACCTAGTTCTTAATGGGGAAAAGTGTAATTTCATGGTTCGAGAAGGTATTGTTTTGGGGCACAAAGTTTCTGTTAATGGCCTTGAGGTGGACAAGGCAAAGATTCAAGCCATTGAAAAGCTATTATCACCAACAACGATGCAAGAGGTGAGGAGTTTCTTGGGGCACACTGGTTTTTATCGCAGATTTATCAAGAACTTCTCTCAAATAACTCGGCCATTGTGTCATTTGCTTGAAAAGGAAGCTAATTTTAACTTCACAGTTGAGCATGTTGAAGCTTTCAACACTCTTAAAAGAGCCTTAACGTCTGTTCTTATCATGTCTACACCAGTTTGGGGGGAAACGTCTGAGATCACGTGTTATGTTAGTGATTATGTAGTTGGTACTGTCTTAGGACAAAGACGTGATAGAATGTTCAGAGCTATATACTATGAAAGTAAAACATTGGATGACGCTCAAAAGAACTATACTACTACTGAAAAGGAGATGCTAGTTGTTGTTTTTGTATGTGACAAGTTCAGATCGTTCATTGTGGGATCACATGTTAAAGTCTTCACGGATCACGCAGCTATCTATCAGCTCTTTGCAAAAAAGGATGCAAAACCTAGATTGATAAGATGGATCTTACTACTGCAAGAGTTTGATATAGAGGTGATAGACAAGAAGGGTACGGAGAACGTTGTGGCATACCACTTGTCTCGTTTGTCCAATGAGGCAAATCCAGATCCAATGAGTATAGTAGAGGATTTTTCTGATGAGCATCTCTTGATTGTTAATAACAACATACCATGGTACACAGATTTTGCCAACTATAAAGCCAAAGGTGTTACTTCACCAAATTTATCTCAAGGCCACCTGGAGCGCTTCATGCACGAAAGCAAGTTCTATCTTTGGGATGATCCTTTTCTTTATCGGAGATGTGGTGACAAAGTAATCCGTTGATGCATTCCTGAATCTCACTTTAACAAAATCCTTTATGATTGCCATGCTTCATTTTACAGTGGTCATTACAGCCATCAACGTACAGTAAGGCATGTTCTTGAGAGCAGATTTTATTGGCCAAGCATGCTAAAAGATGTCTATCAATTCGTGAAGACGTGTGAAGTATGTCAGAATTAAGGAAACATCTCCAAGAAGAATGAAATGTCTCTTACCTGATTTTTAGCGGTCGAGCTGTTCGATGTGTGGGGCATAAACTTCATGGGACCTTTTCCACCTTCAGATTGAAAACAATATATACTACTTGTTGTTGATTATGTCTCTAAATGGGTAAAAGCAGTGGCTACAGTGAAGAATGATGCTAGAGTTGTGTTGAAGTTTCTCTCTCGAAACATTTTTGCTGTTTCGGCACTCCCCAAGCAATTGTGAGTGATGAAGGGACACACTTCTACAACAAAATTTTCAACAACCTTCTTACCAAGTACGACATGAGACACAAGGTTGCATTACCTTATCACCCACAAACTAATGGGCAAGCTAAAGTGTCTAATTGAGAAATCAAAGCAATATACAGAAGACGGTTGGAACAAACCGAAAGGAGTGGGCTTTGAAGTTGGATGATGCATTGTCAGCATACAAGACAGCATTTAAGACGCCCATTGGTATGTCTCCGTATCAATTGTTGTATGGAAAATCATGTCACTTGCCTTTTGAATTAGACCACAGAGCTAACTAGGCCATCAAGAAGTTAAATTTCGATGCAAAATCTTGTGGCGAGAATTGGTTGTTGCAGCTTGTTGAACTTGAGGAGTTTCGTCGGGACGCATTTGAGAGCAACACCATTTACAGAGAAAGAACAAAGAAATGGCATGATCAACTCATTGAGAAGAAGGAGTTCAAACCTGGCTAGCAAGTGTTGCTATTTAACTCAAGACTCCAATTATTTCCACGCAAACTAAAATCTCGATGGTTGGGACCTTTCCTAGTTACTCAAGTCTTCCCATATGGTGCAGTGGAAGTGCAAAGCTTGCTAGATGGCCGCAAATTCAAAGCAAATGGCAAAAAATTAAAGATATTCTACGGAGGTCCAAGGCAGACTGTTGAAATGGCAGTCTTTCGAGATTGAAACGTCGTATCCTCGTCGAGCTAACAACGTTAAACACAGCGCTGAGCGGGAGGCAACCCACTATTGAATTAGGATTTATAAGTATGTTTGCATGATTGTTTTCATGTGTTGAGTTTTATTCTTTTAGGATTTTACTGAAAAGATAGGTTCCAAATAGTTAGAATTGAGAAAGGGGTAAAAGTCCACTGGTTACCGCGGTCACCAGAATCATTGGTTCTGTGTACTGCGGTCAACAGAATGTACACAGTTGCAGAGTGTCAATAGACCGCGATCTATAGAACATCTTGTTCTGTGTGCCGTAATCACCAAAACACAACGGTCTGTGCACATCAATGGACTGCAGTCACCAAAAGTATATGTTTCTGTGTACTGCGGTCACCAGAAGTATATGCTTATGTGTACTACAATCACCAGAATGAGTGTCTCTGCATGCTACATGGACCGTGGTCCAAAATTTTGAGCAATCTCTCGAACTGCGATAGGCAGACTTTAACATTTGCACTGTTTCAAAAATGCATGCATGGACCGTGGTCCATAAAGCATGGACCGCGGTCCGTACGTCTTTTTAAGATAGTTCGCGGTCATTTTGCTTCATTCTGCTCTGAAATTTCTAAATTTTCTCTGTGGCTCTTCGTATCCCTTTATATTTTTAGAGTTCTTTTGTTTTTCCAATGATAATGTAACTATTTTTACTTTGCTTTTAATTAGTTCTTTGCTTTATTTGCATATTTAGATAGGTTTAAGAATTGAATATTACTTTCCTTGCTTCAAATGGTTATTTTGCTCAAAAGACTTTACAACCTTCTTCCTTTTTAGTCCATGTGTGAATGATTACTAATTCATTTGAAGCAAAGACTTGCACAAGTCACTGTTCCTGAGCATCCTAGGCTGTTGGCTATTTTGTTTCAATGCGATGAGGCATATTCCATAGTCATTCTAATTGAATATGATGGTATTGGCCTTGCAAAGTTATCTTTTTATTGTCTTGATAAATGCCTTTGATGACTTTGCAAGGCCAATGCCATCATATTCAATTAGAATGATTTTGCAAGGCCAATGCCATCATATTCAATTAGAATGACTTTGCAAGGCCAATACCATCATATTCAATTAGAATGACTTGATAAATGCCTTTGATGTTTTGGATGCTTGACTTGTAGACTAATGTACTTCAACTAGTTTCAAATCATTTTTAGTACGTAGTCTATGTAGGCATACTATTGTATGAATCTTGCTATTTTCCTTGCCAACTGTTGTTGTTGTAGGCCTCCTAGAATGAAACATCCTGCCACTAAGGGAAAGCAACCAACACCGCCTCCTCTGCCAGCAGACCATAACTGCTTCAGAATAGCCGCTGCAAAGCAGCGGTTCAACATGATACATTCCAACCATCATCTTATACCTGAGAGAGGCATAATGCTAATGCAGGAGGAGTGCAGCATCGGCATTGATACAGTGGTGGCTGCTCAGCACTGGGATCAGCTTATTCAGGCGCCTTCCACTACAGTAATCCCGGTTGTACAAGAATTTTATGCCAATGCGCTGGATAGAGAAGGTACGATAGTATGGGTGCAGGGCAAATGGGTGCAGTTCAGCGCAGCGGCAATCAATGAAGTTTATGGCCAGCCTGCAGACTCTCCTGACGAGTATTACAACTTCCTCCCCAGATTCGATCCCGATTAGGTGTTGAGGACGTTATGTTTTGACAGGGCCTCATTGATTTGCTACAAGAACCGACCCATCAACTTGATGAAGACTACATTTAATACCCCCTCTAAGGTTTGGTTATACTTAGTTTGTGCTAATCTTCTTCCTTCCTTAGCTATAAACTGGGTCATTATAGAGCGGGTTGTTTTAGTCTACTGTATCATGAAAGGGCTCCTAATTAATATTGGAACAATCATTTCCAACTCCATCAGGTCTGCCATTAACAAGACCAATGTAAGTCTTCCTCACCCTACCCTCGTCATGGGGCTGCGTCGAAGAGCTGGGGTCATTTGGGAGAAGAGTGAGCCCATATTGAAGATGAAGGATCATATTGCGATGAAGATGCTCACTTCTACGTCTGCTAAGAGGCATTGGGCCTCTACCAAGTCACCCCCACTAGCTGTTGACCTGGCTAACTCTACAGTTGCCCGCGCACCTCCTTCTGATGCACCACCATCCTCTTCAGTTGTTGTTGTGCCCTCTTCTACTGAGCACACTATGATGCATTGGATGGCGTATCTCACTCAGTGGCTACACCGCAAGGATCCGAGCATGGCCCAGGCTTACCCTCCTCCTTCTTGCTACCTACCCTACTTGGCAATGACCTGTTGTGTTCTGCCAACGCACCCGACTCCACCAATAGGCGACGATGCGAATGATAATGATGATGATGATGGCGACGATATTAATGATTTCATTACCGAGGAAGAAGTCTTTGGAGATGGCATCTGAACCTTGGTTTTCGTTATTTCTTTTTGCTGTCTTTTGCTACTTTTGAAACTTCATTTTTGTACTTATGTATAGTTATTCTAATGATGCATTGCTCTATATGACTCGTCTTACCTATGCACTGAATGTTTGTGCTTTCCCGACTAATTTTTGTTCTATCTCTAAATGCATCTCATGTTGTGTCTTTTCCACGTATATAAATCAATGTGCTCTTGAAGACAAGGCACCATTCAAGTTTGGGGGTATGTGCTTAACGCCTCAACACATGGCAAACAGGGTCAGTTTTTGTTTTGTTTTGGTCAATTTTTGTCAATTTTACAGTATTTTCGTCTGTGTTTTGCATATGTTAAACGCATCTTAGGAAAGCATTTAGGGTAGATTGTCTTGCCACTAAAAAAAATTACTGAGTAACCTATGAAATTGAAAATTCCTCTATTGTGATGAGACAAAGATCTAGGGTACTTTCAAATATTTTGTGTGCTTGGTTTGTCTGAAATTGACCTCGATAGATCTTTGTAGTCTTAGGTAGATCAAGAATTCGAAAACTAAGAAAAGTGGAGAGTAGAAACCAAACCACAAGTGGAGAGAATTTCCCACAAACTCTTAAAATAATCAAATTTGTCTTGAGCACTGTTTAGGAATGACTATAGGAGGGAAATGAAGTAGGTCATCATTGTTTGAGTCATAGCCTAAAGGCCGGTCCCAGCATTTATAATCCTTTGTGACCAATTTTGAGCCTTATATCCTGTTTTCTTATTATGAACCTAAACTTTACATATATAAAAACACTCTATTCTTTTATGAATATCTCAGTTAGACCTCTTCGTGTGCACTCATGGTTTTAATACTGCCTATTCTGATGATGTGAAAGGAGGGGATGCTAAAATTGAAATACATATGTTTTCAGTTTTTGTTTCAGCTTTTATGTTGTTTAGTAAAAAAAGAGAGAAAAAAAGAAAAAAAAAAGAGAAAAAAAAGAGTTATATTTATTTCTTTAGTATTTTAGTATTGTCAATGATAGCTGCACTTTCTACTTTTGTACGAGTGTACATATGAGTACAATTTGGAGTGCACGTGATGAAATAAGTTTGGGAGAGCTATGAAGACAAATTTGTGAGCATGAACGAGAAATACAAAAGGCTTAAAAAAGAAAGGATCAAGCTATATTGAAAAAAAAAATCAAACAAAATAGGTTGTCATTATTGCTATGAGTGTACACTTGAGTCAGATTTAAATTCCTACTACACTTGTACCTTGAGCCAGACTAGGTTACAACCTAAAAGAAAGACCACTGATCCTGACTATAGTTGACTTAAGTAGAAGATAGATAGAGGAGAGAATTGAGAGGGTCTGTGTACTTGGGTATTAGGAAAGGATTTTTGTGAGTGGGATGGTGCTTGCAAATCACCTACAAAGTCTAAGAAGATTGAAATACTAACATATGAAAGGGTGAAGATGAAAAAGAATAGAGGATGAATTGAAAATCTAGACAACTTGAATGGCCCTAAGGAAGTGTTAATGAGTCATAAACAATAGGAATGGAAAATTGAGATTACAATGATGAGTTAAAAAGAATTTAATTATATATGGTATGGCATGTTAGTTTTATATTGGAGTCATTGTTCGGGGATAAACAATAGTCTAAGTTTGGGGGTATTTGTTATTTGCACAACAAACTAACAATAGTATAGGTGATTTATAGCATTTTATAGGAAATAAAGGGAGAGTTAGGTGAAGAATTGCATAATTAGTAGCATGAGCATGTAGTTTAAGAATTTGCATTGTTTCATTTCATTTTAAACTTTGTTTTAAAGATTTGAAGTTCTTTTATGAGAAAATGATGCCTGGGAAAGGAAATTAAGTGTATTGTAGGTTTAAATTGAAGTAAAAAGGGAAATTGCATCACATGAAGGCAAAAAGAAAAATAAATCATGAAGAAAGCATCAAGAGACCGCGGTTGCGGTAGTTGCAAAAAAACAAAGACATGGCTAAAGCTCACTGGTTATTGTAGTCGGTCAATCAGTGACCGCGATAACCAGAATGTGGATATGAACAAGAAGGTTGGACTCTACGGCGGATAGAACGAGGAAATTTCAGTTTTTATTGAAGAATAATATTGACTGCAGTCACACGATTAGTTATCAAGATTTTCATATTTTTAGGGTTTTTTAGTGCAGGACAATAAATAGGAGAGGTTATTAGAGCCAAGGGGGACCCAATTCGGAAAGGATCACTTGTGACGGTTGAAAAAGGCAAAAACCAGGGTTTCAAGTAGGGATTGAAGATTCTTATCAAATTTTGAGTATGATTAACTTTGTTTATTATTGTTTAATGTTTTCTATTAATTTCATGTCAAGCTAGTTAGTTTTCTTTGTCTGGGATGTGATGTCCAATGTATGAACTGTGATCTCTTGTCAATGCTATTGATTTAGAAACACTATTTTATGTTATGTATGCTTAATGCTTTATGTTTACTGGCCATAGGAATGACGAGCCCAAGGCACTAGACTAACTTGGGAAAGAGGTCTAATGGGTGGTTATTACAATATAAACTTAGAATAGTTGATTGACCAGAGGGTTGTTAGCTTATCTAGGGAGTTGCACAGGACTTTTGATTGTGTAACATTAGGTTGTTGATTAAGCACTTCGGGAGAGGGCATTATAAAGCAACGCTAATAGATATTGGAGTGCCTCAGGAGAGGGTTTCAATTACTAGTGCTAGAACTAATAGTGTAGATATTTCATGATCTAAAACAAGAATCATAGGTCATACAGCGACATTCACTATCCTAGACATCTATTTTACACAATTTTCTAAATACAAAATTATCGCTTTTACTAGGATAAATTTTAGTTTAGAATTTGATACACTCAGGTCAATTGGAGTCTTGATAAAATGAAAACCAGAGTTAACTTGGGCTTTAAGGTATTTTATTAATTCGATTTGTCCCTGAGGATGATATTTGGTCTCACTGATTAATACTAGTGCAGACCTGTACACTTGCATGGTAAGCAACAGTTAGCGCCTAATTCCCGATGATAGAATAATGGGTGTAACCCTAATTCTTTGATGATGGAGTGATGGGTGTGACCCTAGTTCCAAGGGTTAAGTAATGGGTGTGCCCCATTAGCCCTTAGGAATCTCGCATATAGTGCATTTTCCTCGTTTTCTTGATATGATGATGATAAGAGAACATCGAGGTAAAGCCTTTCGGTCAAATTTAACAACCGATAAACAATTGAATGTTTGAAATGCCTAATATATGTCAAGTGTTTGTATGTTTGATATTTTGACTTGAATAATATTATGGATGTAGTATGTATGATCCATTGGGCTCTTAAGCTCTCCCCACCTTTCCATTTCAAGTGAGTTTTGAGGCAGTTTGAGTTGATAGTACATCCGAGTACTGTAGTAGCTGCAAACCTCACTGTCGAATTGTTATTAGAGTTCTATTTGTTTGAGTAGGTTTAGACTAGGAGTATAGCCCGACAGACTAATTTTAAATTATTAATTGTCTTTATGGTTTAAACTTCGGCTACATAGGCCATGTTTAGAGATTTCAATTGAAAATTTTGTTACACGTTTTATTAAACTTCAAATGTTGAAGTTAATGATTTAATTATTTGATGATCTCTGCATACTTTCCATGTGTTACCGTTAATGTGTTCAAAGGGTTGATTAATCATTTATGTGAGTCCTGGTGTGTCCAAAATGTGTTTAATATGATTTGAAATGTGAAAAAAGTAACATCTTGGTTCTTGACAAACGACATGCATACATATTTAATGTAGAATGGGCGCATCCATGCGTGACCCCAATGTGACAAAAACAAAGGGCCAAGAATTAGGGTGTTACAGTTCTTGAGCATAAGCCCTCGGAAATGAATCAAGAGGTTCAGATACAAAGGAAAGTTATCACCCAGTTTATCGATCCATTCGAAATACTTAGAAGAATTGGAGAATGCACCTACGAAGTATATCTACCAAATAGAATGTCCTCAGTTCACAATGTATGTGTCAATGTTGAGAAAGTATGAACTCAACTCCTCTTACATAATCCATTAGGAGGAGAAGGAAATTCAAGACAATGCCACATATGAAGAAATGGCAGTTAGGATCCTTGACCGCAAGGTATAGAGCTTGAGAACGAAAGACATTCCCTTTGTCAAAGTTCTCTAAAAGCATCATGGAGTAGAAGAGACAACTTGGAAGCTAAAAAGCGAGATGAAGAACAAATACCTAGACCTCTTCACCAAAAATACCTAACGAGACAGCATTGAAATAAATACAAATTTCGAAGATGAAATTTATTTAAGGGAGGTAGATTGTTATACCCTAAAAATTCTTGAATATTAAGAATATAGAAATGAGTTTATTAAATTGTGAAAATACATTAATCATGCATTATGTTAATTGTTATGTTTCCCCACTCTGATGTTTTATTAGGATGGTTATGAGAAGGAAAAATTAAAGTAACGTCCCAATTCCTGAATAGTGAAAGCGGGAGTGACCACATGATCATGTCTCAAGACAGAGACAAAGACGCCCAATTAGCGGCGTTGGTGACAGGATTTAGGGGCCGAGGTGTTACATAACGTCAACTCAAAACAATTAAACTATTAAATGACATAATGTTTGATAAGTGTTTGCATGTTTTCTATTTTAACTCTAATAATGTTTGAGATGTACTGTGTATGATCCACTAGGCTTTTGAGCTCACCCCACTCACTCTTTTTTAGGTAACCGTTGAAGATACTTGTACTGACAAGTAATGTGAAAACAATCATCACTAGTAGTATGTCTCTCAGTTGAGGATGTTGTAAGAAATGAAATTTATATTTTTTTCCTATTATAGGGCCTGTGACCCACCATGTGTAGCTCTGTTTATCAGTTGGAGGTTGGCCACTGGGCCAGATATTAGTTGTTGAAACTCGGCTATGGGGCCCACAAATTTGTTCACAATTTCAATGTTAAATCAAAGCTTTTTTTTAGTTATTAATGATCCCAAGGTTATTGTTAATATGTTTTTAAGCTAGTTTATTTATGCACTTTTGTACCTTGGGATATAGCCTAGTGCAACCAGGAGATGAAATGATTGATGCAAAAAATAGTAATATTCCGGTTCTAGAATAGAAAGCATGAGTGACTACATATGAATGTAATTACGTCTCAAGCTGTGAGATAAACACGTCGCCTATGATGAATGTTTAAGGTTTTGGAGCTGGGATGTCACAAGTAGCAGCATTGTACAATCGAGGAATAAAAGCCGGCAATCGCAACAGCAAAATCATTGTACAATCTGTGTACAAGGATGATTCTAATCTAGGAACAGACAACATTCGACAAATAACAGTAGCAGTGATGTGCAATAGTTAGCATAGTAGTTGATGAAGATCAATGGCGGAGCAATCACTAAATAGGTTTCACTCGATTGAACACTAAAAAACCAAACCATAAAAAATAAAAAATAAATTAGACTCGCACTGATACCATGTAATAAATTGAATTTCTTGAATTATAAATGATGTTTACATGTTACAAACGGGGTATTTATACTTGTACAATTAGAATAAAAATGAAAATATTAAAGATAGAAGAGCATAATATAATATCTTTCAGATACAGGAGAGTATAATATAATATCAATAATATATAGTAACGCTCAAGTCATTAATTCATTAGAGTAGATGGTATAGTGTGAGATCTATAATCACATCAACACAGTATTTAAACTATTTACCATATACAATTCATGAAAAATTTATTTCTTTTTATAATACATATAGTTTAGACTATTCACAATTAAAAAAAATTTTAAATTAAAAATTAACAAAAAAATTTATTTATGAATAAATGAATAGGGTATATTGTTGGTTATTAATTGAACATGTGAGCTTATATGTGAATATAATTATGTATTTAAACTCTATTATATAAAAGTTGAGTCCACTTAATATGATCAAATTAAGTTTAAGTGTTGTGGGCCCAAATTTATTTATTTGAGTATGGGTTTTTAAGTCTAGGAACCAAGATCATTATTTCTATATTTTTATGATGGATCAAAATATATAAATCAATAATTAGGGTTGACATTTAGTAACTCTCTCTCTCTCTCTCTCTATATATATATATATATATATATGGTTATGGTTCCCAAATGACACTGTAGAGGTTTTCCATTCTATCTGATATCCCATTGTTAAAAAGAAATCAAAAGACTACGTGTTGGTTTGAAAAACCAACTGCTATGCTATTGACTTACTAGTATTATTTTGGATACTTGATTTTGTATACTTGATGATATAATATAAATTTAATTTTGTATACTTGATTTTGTATACTTGATGATATAATATAAATTTAGTCTAATTTATGTGATGGTTTTCATTATTAAATAGTATTAAATAGTATCCAACAAATGGTATCAAAGGAATTTCATGTTGAATCATTAAAAATTAGTACTTTATTTTAATTTTTATGAATATATTTGTGATTTTATAATGAGATTTAAAGTTAATTTGTTTTATTATTTTGGATTATTTTTATGGAGTGTTGGTTATTTAGAGATGCAATAATTGCATCATTATTATTACTTTTTAATACTGCTTTTAAGGGTTATTTTATGAAAAAAACCTAGTGGGTTCCTCACTACTGGCAATAGGCTGGCGGTGATGGCTGCCGGCAAACACCAAATGTCGGTGTAACTTCCATCAACCAGCTGCCATGGTGGCTACATTAGTTTGCAAACAGTATTATGAAGTCGTGACTGCCTGCTCCATTCTTAAGGTGAAAACCCTAGGATGGAAGTTGAAAATGGTCTAGCTAGATAGTGTACAGTAATGACGCCAACTAGGCCAGACTTAGTGTTGAGCATTAGAAAAAGAATTGTTGCTATGCCAACAATTTTGTGGCTCAAAAGCACCTATTTAGGCTTGTGGTATACATATATTGAGTTGTTGTTGGGCCTTCCCATTTATGGCCCAGCAGCACATCTTGCCAATATGTATTTATTTGAGGCCCAGTTGCTCATCTAAGGCAATTATATATATATGTGTGTGTGTGTATATGTACAAAAGACAACTACAATTTGTTTTACGGGCACATACATATTAATTGCATAATGTTGAATTAAGCCAACTATGGGCTCTATTTTTTTAATTTGTTTATTAAAAAAGTTGTGTTATTTTTTTTAGAATTTATTTTAATTGTTTTGTCACTTTGGTACTGCCCAAATTTTAAGAAATTAAACATTTTGGTCATTTGATTATGCAAAAAAAAATTGCTGAATTTCATTTCAAATTTGGTATAATCACATTATATTTGATCGTTAGTTAATTGAAGCAACATGTTATCAAAGCAACCTCTCTTGTGAAAATTAATCAAACTTAAAATATTAAAAGAAACTTGTGCATATATAGTTCATGCAAATTTTGATCGACCCAAAGGATGGTCAACATTTGGCCAGAATTATATATGCACTTGTGATAATAGACATGTGATGAATATTTAGTGTACCATGTGAGCAATGAATTGGTCCAAAGAAAGATTTATCGTTTAACATGTTTTATTGTCAATGTCGGATTACGACACCAGGAATATCACTTACAAGTTAATACTTCTGTCCAAAGGCTAAATTTGATGGTGTACTAGGTATCTTGTGATGGACTTTATCATTACTTGCGTAACATGGTGCTAATGTGAGTTATTTTGCCTTATTTTATTTTTGTTCTCTATTCAATTAACGATTCTGCTTCAAATATCCCTATTGGCATAAATTATATTCCAATGCTTAATGAAACTAAATTCAAAGCATGGCAAGAAAATGTATTGAATGTTCTGAAGCCTTGGACCTAGACTTTGCGCTAAGGATTGATCAACCTGTTCTTCTCATTGAAGATTGATAAGAGTACCTTTGATGAAAAGAGGAAATGGAAAAATGGGAGCGATCAAATCACGTAAGTCTAATAGTCATAAAGCGTGCTATTTTAGAAGCTTTCTAGGGCACTATGTCCAATATGGTTACTATGGTTAAAGGTTTCCTTGCAAACCTTAATAAGAGGTTTGCCAAAAATGTAAAGGCTAAAACAAGTATACTTTTGGCAAGCCTCATCTAAATGAGGTATAAAGGCAATGAAAATATCAGGGAGTACATAATGAAAATATCTCATCTTATTTCAAAGCGTAAGGCACTCAAGTTGGAGTTATTCGAGGACTTGTTAGTGCACTTAGTTTTGATATCTCTTCCAACACAGTTCAATCTAGGGGTGTTCATCAACCCAACCAACCCGCCCAACCCAAACCTTTTGGGTTGGTTTGGGTTGGGTTGCATTAGTTATTTGGGTTGGGTTGTGGGTTGAATATTTAAAAACCCGAACGAAACCGACCCAACCCAATCTTACTTATTCTTCTTTTTTAATTATAAATGTTTTTAAAAATAAATGAAATAAGTTTTTGAAATATTTTTATTATATATAAATGATAAACTTATAAGTAACTATTTAAATTCATATGATTATTTATGTTATATCAAATCTTTTTTCCATATAAATACCATCTATTATTTTTAAAAACTAATAATAATTATTTTTTCTTTCTACAAAATCATCTATTTCATACTAGAAGAATTTCAATTTGAAAGATGACATCATTAAGTTTTACTAATGTTAAATTTATGTAAATCAAAGTAATTAATAAGAAATTTTCAAAAATAGTATTATTTTTGTATGTATAATGAGTTAACTATAAAATATAATTAAAAATAAATATACAAAAAAATTTTAATTTAATAGTTCTTTTGTAACGAAAACATTGAAATATAATTAAAGAATATTGAATTAGAGCCAACCCGATAAACTGACCCAACCCAAACCGAACCCGAACTATTTGGGTTGGGTTGCGTTTAACCATAGATTGGTTTGGGTTGGGTTTGAACTTTTCAAACCCGAACTGTTTGGGTTGGGTTGCGGATTTACCCTAAACCCGACCCAACTCAACCCACGAACACCCCTAGTTCAATCAATTTAAAATGAGCTATAATTGTCAAAAGGACTCTTGTTCTCTTAATGAGCTCATCTCATGCTGTGTCCAGGACGAGGAAAGGTTGAAGCACGATAAGACAAAAAGTGCTCACTTAACTACTATTGCAAAGGGCAAAAAGAATGTCAAAAGAAAGACAACTAAGGATGATGTGAATAAAACACTACAAAAGAAACAATCAAAGGGAAATAATTGCTTCTTCTATAGAACTGCAGGGCATGTAAAGAATAACTATACCAAATATCACGCTCGACGTGTAAAAAAAGGTATGCTTCTTAATTTTGTTTGTCCTGAGGTTAGTTTGACTTCAATATTTAGAGACACGTGGTGGTTGGATTCTGGTGCAACAACTTACATCAGTGTGTCTATGCAGGGCTACCTAAATTGTCAAAAATCCAATGATGGTAAAAGATAAATTTATCTTGGTAACAACAAATCAGTGGAAGTAGAGGTAATTGAAACTTTTAGATTGTTTTTAAGAATTGACTTTTATTTTGATTTGAAGGAAACTTTCGTTGCATCGTCTTTCAGACGAAATTTAATTTTTATTTCTATATTGCACAAATTTGGATTTCATTGTTCATTTGAAAATGAAATGTTTAGTCTTTTCTAAGAGTCAAATCTAATTGGTATTGGTTCTTTATCAGGTTACGATAATCTATGTTTACTTGACATAATTGCCTCTTTTAATGAATCCTTGCATGTAGGTACATGAAGTCTAAAACAAAAATTAACCAATGAGAATTCTTCTTCATTATGCATAAGTGATTAGGATACATCTCCAAAAGTAGAATTGAGAGACTTCTATTCGATGGAATTCTCAATTCCCTTGACTTAAATGATTTTGATGCGTATGTTCATTACATAAAAGGAAAACAAACACATGTTAAGAGATTGGGTGCTTGTAACACTTCAGGTGTCTTAGAACTTATACATACAGATATTTGTGGTTCATTTCCAATAGCTTCTTAGAATGGTCAACAATATTTATAATGTTCATAAAAGTTTTTTCACAATATGATTACCTTTATCTCATTCATGAAAAGTCACAGTCCTTAGACGTTCTCAAAATTTATAAGATTGAAGTTGAAAACTAACTTAGCAAAAGAATTAAAAGCATTAGATCAAATCGTGGTGGTGAGTACTACGACAGTTATAATGGGTCCAGTAACCAACGTCTAAGATCATTTGCTAAATTTCTAAAGGAATGCGCTATTGTCACACAATACACCATGCCAGGTTCTCCTAGCATGAATGGTGTTGTTGAAAGATGAAATTAAACCCTTAAGGACATGGTGAAGGGTATGATTTCTTATTCTACCTTATTTAAATTACTCTAGGGAAATGCATTACTCTAGGGAGATGCATTAAAGACCACAAATTCCTTCAACGCTTGCGCACGACCTACTAGAAACTTTCTATACATGTTTAACCTTGCTCCTGATGCGCTAGGCCATTGTACGGCTCCCATGACTACAATCTTAATTATGTGTCAATGCCTCACACGTAAATCAAATCTCTTTTATTCAGCTACGGGAATCCTACTTACATCCTTGGGAAAAGAAAATTTGTTTAAGTCCCTTCGTGTTTTTTTTTTTTTTTTTTTTTTTTTTTTAACCTTTGTGTGTGTGTGTGTTTGTCAAAAAGTCCTTTTGTTGACATATATAAAATATTTAAGAAAATCCGTAACTAAAAGTACTGATCATAAATATTAATGCGAGCACATTTTTCATCTTCATTGTTTTTACAAAAAATAGAATTTCGGATCAGAAAAAGAAGAATTTAAAAATTTTTTTACAAAAACTAACTTGGAACATTAAAAAAATTTTACTTGGAAAATTAAAAAAAAAAATTACTTGGAACATTAAAAAGGCCAAGGGAAGAGGAATATATATAATGTATAAAAGCAGGATTAGACCCAATTTGTTTAGTCTACCACGTTGATGGTGGGACGATTTCATTTCATCCATTCACACTTGTGGTGTATCATTAATCCCTCACTTGTTTAATGGCCCAACCACCGCACTAGCGATTCTCATTTCTACCTCAGCCTCTTTCCCATCACCATATATACATATGTAAACACAGGCAGCTTTACTCATAGCAAGACCCTGCAAAACAAGTTAATAAACGATGGGCTTGAACCACTTGGTTGCCTTCCATGCGGCCCTCGTGATTTTCCTATTAGCTTGGCAAGCTCATGTGATAGAAATCGAAGCCGCTGGAGAATGTGGGAAGACCCCAATAAATGCAGCAGCAGCAACCTTAAGCCCATGCCTTGGAGCAGCTCAAAGTCTCAAAGCGAAGGTTCCCCCGGCTTGCTGCACAAGAGTAGCATCACTACTGAAAACTGCTCCCAAATGCCTCTGCGCCGTTATGTTGTCATCCTTAACCAAGAGAGCTGGAATTAACCCAGCAATTGGCATTACGGTTCCTAAGCGTTGCAACATCAGGAACAGACCAGCTGGGAAGAAATGTGGAAGTAAGATGTTACATAGAATTTGATTGATTTCACTGGTTTTTCTTTTGGCTCTGGTTGGTTTGAAATGTCTTTTTCCGTGTCTCTGCAGAATACACGCTTCCATGAACGCAAACGTCAGCTCGTGCCAAGATCAGTTGCAGATGTCTAGTGTCTAAATAAAGTGTTTCATTACAGAGTAGAGCAGGGGAATGGTTTTGATTCCTTGTCGACCAAAAAATGGAGAAATGCCTGTGCTTGTTCCTAGTTTTCTTCCTTGTTATATAGCTTCGAGTGAAATTGTTGTTGGCAGCTGAGAACTGGAACTATATGTACTATGAACATAATTAAGTTTGTTTTGCTTCCCTATTTGCCATTAAAAACCGAGTATCCCGTCAGAATACGGTACAAAAAAAATAAAATACGAAGGCGTCATTATGAGAAAATTTGATAACTAGGTCACGTCATTAATTCATTAAAGTTTTTTTTTTTTACTATCTTTTATAATAATAATTAGATTATATGGTACGAAACCTATAAGGGCATATATCATTCAAATGATATACAATTTATAAAAAAAGATATATATTTTTTTATAATACATATAGTCATATAATTTAGACTATTCATAATTAAATTTTTTTTAAATTACAATAAAATTTTTTAAAAATAAAAAATTAACAAAAAATACAAAATTAATATTTATTGGTATTTATATTATTTTTAAAAATCAAATAAAATAAAAAAGAGCTAAAAAAACTAAAAATCGGAAACAAAATTTAAAAAATATCGTCATTGTTGTAGCAATGACGTTAAAAAAAAAAAAAAAAATTAATGATGTTGGGCGACTATTTGATGAACTCTAATGTCATTGGATCATTATATGTGGCCTAGTTCACCTTTGACATAGAGGATGAGTGAAATGCAATAACAAAGTAGACTAGTGACCATGAAGAAGGTTGGACAATTCACTCAAGCTCCCATTCAAAATTATTCAATAGCACTTGGGGGAGAAATGCGGAAATACAAGATTATGAAGTCGTCATCAACTTCGTTCAGACTTAATTAAATATATCTGAACATGATTTAGAAGTAATGATAAGAAAATAATATTATTTTAGTAATATTTCTTATATTTTAATTTATTTAAAATTTATTAGGACGCTAATTTATATAGTTACATTTTCATTGAAAATTAGTTTTTATTTTATGTAATATATAACTAATGTTATGGAGTTAAACAATTAAGTTTATTAAATAAATTGAGCATTTAATATTTTCAAATATCTCACAAAAATAAGTGAACCATTTTTTTCTATAATTAATTGTGTCAAATAAATGTTTAGAATGAAAAAGTTATTACAAATAAGTAATCATTAGTTAAAAATAAATTTAATTATTTACGAAATATATATTTAAAAAATAAAAATAAAAAATTGATTTAATTATGGATCTCATCTATTATACTTTAAAAGGTGTAATTTATAATGAAAAAAAAAATTTAATGAATGATCGGTGTAATTTAAAATAACATAGCAATGACATGACATTATCACAAATAAATTATGCAACAAGTTTAGAAAGAGAGAAAGAATCCAGGAATATGCATTATGCTTGATTTCCACGATCAATTAATTAACTAATACAAAGTGCAGATACATTGAACAAGCAACCACATCCATATACGTATTATTTACTTTCACAATAAAAATACCCAAATCTAAATAATACAATATTTCCACAGTAAGAATATTAGCTTATATTGGGGCGGCACATGTAGTTCGGAAATGCCCCGTCTGATTGCAGCGGCTACAATGTACAACTCGCTTCACTCGCCCACGATCTTCAGCACGGACTCGCTTCTTTCTTGGCCTTCCTGGCGGCCGGAGTGATTTGGGCGGGTTTATGAGAATTTCTTGAGCTTTATTCCCTCCGTTCTGAGTTCCCTCAGATAATTCCTTCCACAGGCTTTTATCTGGAACAGGGTGTATCGTCTGTGAGTATGTCTTGCGATAGGTTGTCACAGTGAAACAGCTCTCAGTAAATCTATGAACATTCTGCCTACAGTAAACAAGTGCTGCCACAGCATGAGCACAGGGCACCCCATAGAGCTGCCAACCACGACAGAGGCAGCATCGATTTCTAATATCAACGATGTTCGTTCCTTCATGAGAAATAACCTCAAATTCTGCTTCATTAGCTCGAAGCACCTGGTAGCTGCGAGCACGGTCAAGAGCATCAGCCACACGCCTTTCAGCAGATGGAACAAGTATTGTAGTCCATTGCATACTTGTTTCCCGCCGCTCATTAAACCAAGTCATTAGTTGCCTTCTAATACATTCCATCATCTGGATTATTGGAAGTCCCGAAGCTTCAAGTATCCAACAATTTAATGACTCAACAATGTTAGCTGTAAGATGCCCAAATCTTGTTCCCTCGAAGTAGGCTGTCGCCCAAAGCCGAGGTGGTATGCGTCGAATCCAATAAGCAGCATCCTGTGAAATCTCTTCTATCTCCAGTATTTTGGCTTCAAAGTCAATGACCGTGAGTGCGTGAGCAGCTTCCCAAAGAAGATTCACAAGCATGGTATTGTTGAATTCTTTCCGGAAACTATCACTAAGATGACGCATGCAAAACCCATGAAAAGCAGTAGGGAAGTTAGCTTCAACACCTTCAACAATACCCTTTTGCCTATCCGACAAAATAGTGAGCCTTGGCATGTTCTCTGTATTAATCTCAAGAAGGTTGTGTAGCTCGGACAGGAACCACATCCAATTTTCATCATTTTCCTCATCAACAACCCCAAAGGCCAAAGGAAACAAAGCACCATCCCCATCAAAACCAGTAGCAAAAAGCAAAGTGCCAAGGTATTTGCTCTTCAATAAAGTTCTATCAAGCCCAAGAAGCGGTCTACAAGCATTCACAAATCCATATATTGATGCTTGAAAAGAGACAAACAATCGCTGGAAGCAATTATCAGCTGGATTACCATAAACGGTTGCAATACTTCCTGGGTTTGTCCGTTTAATTTGCTCACAATACTGTGGAAGAAGACGGTACCCTTCTTCAAATGATCCGCGAACAGCCGCCATGACTCTCTCCTTCCCCCTCCAGGCTTGCTTATATGACAATGTGATCCCATGTGTCCGGTGGATCTCTTCTAATATCTCTTTGGGTTTATAATTTGGATTTTCTCTAAGGTGCTGTTCCACAGAGTTTGCAACCCATTGGACTGATGCTTGCTGATGGCCTAAGTGAGTGATTCCACCACACGTATGTGATTCATTGATCGTCCTAATCGTGAATGTTGGTACGCCAGGAAGCTTTGCAGCATGAACTCTCCATGGACAACCGTCACTTGCACACTTTGCAGTGAACCGAGTCTTATCTGACTTCACAGTCTGGATTTCAAAGTGGCAAGCAATTGCTGCATCCCTCAATGCTCTTCTACAACTCTTCACGTCCGAGAACTCTTGCCCCACAGAGAGATGATGGCTTGGACTAAGTACAATTGCTCTGTTCTGTAGTACAGGGGCAACTACCATATGGGACTGCTGCAAAGCTATATCTTCTGACGCTTCAACAGCCAATTCTTGATTTGGGTCCACAGCTAAATCTAGGTTCTGATCAAGCTCATGGCTCCCTGTTACAGCCAACTCATGATTTTCGGATAAACCCAGCTCATGACTCTGTCCAGTAAGCCCTAGTTCGTTAACATTTTCATCGTCAACATGGTCATGATCATTGTCAACATCATGACTCTGACGCAAAGCTAATTCATTTTCGTGATTATGACTATGAACATGGGGATGGCGCCGTGCCAGTTCATGGTCATGGGTCTGACCCAGAGCTAGTTCATGGTCATGGGCATGCCCTCCTAATCCCAGTTCATGTTCATGTGCGTGCCCCAGGCCTAACTCGTGATGGTCATGCGTCTGCCCTAAACCCAAATCATGGTTCTGCCCACCAAGTCCTAGATTATGGGTATGTCCAAGTGCCAATTGCTGGTTCTGCCCAAGTGCTAAATCGTGGTTTTGCCCGAGAATCAATTCGTGATTAGCCATTCAACATCAAAATACAAAACTGACAAATAAAAACCTCTCAAAACACATATGCTGGATTGGATTTTGCAGCTCAAAATCCTGAATTCCACCTGTAATGAAGTAGAACAAGCATGAGGCAGATGTATGTCACATATATCCGTGAACAGCATAATTTGCCTCAAATTCTACTTGTGGAAAAACTAAAGAAGTTGAATTTGATCACAACAGAAAATTTTGAAAGAACTTGCTACCTGGAACTTCCTATGTCGCTTGGATTCCGTGTATCGCCTCACAAATCCACAAGAACTATCCACGAGTACGACAGAGCCTCCTCCGAACTCTTAACATCAACAGAATTGCACCCAGGAACGCATAATTTTCTTTTTTTTTTTTCTTTATCAAGAGAAGAAGGCGAGAAAGCGAATCTCCAAACCAAAAAACCTTTGTTTTTCTTCAGTCAAGTTCCATCCTTTCGCGAACAAGGGAGGAGGTTCACAAACAGAAATTAAAAAAAAAAAAAAAAATTATAAAGAAAATTTAGAGCAAAATACAAGTAAAACAGATCTACACTACAAATGATAGAGAATTAGGGTTTTGAAAGGAATGGAGTACAGAAGAATTGAAGAAGAAGAAAATTTGAAAAATTAAAAGAAATGGAGATTTTTGGCGGGTAATCGAGTGGGGAAGGGAAAAGGAGAAAGAGGGAAGGGCGAGATCGGGAGATTGAGAATTGCAGGGGCAGAGAAGGGCAGTAAGATAGGATGCGATGGGTTTGAAGAGAAACAGGCTAGAGTGGAGATATGAAAAAGAGGGTATTTACGTCAAAATATAATTGCCCTCCTTTTATTTTCTGTAATTACTAATTTAACCCTCTCTCCCCTTCATACCCCCTGCTACGCCCAAACTAGCCGAAGTGCAGCGCAACAAGTTCCACTTCATTTCATCCTGCAGACGTACAACTACCTATTCGGCGCGTTTACCTCTGCAGTCAATGCCTTCCATCCCTTTATTAACTAATATTTAAAAATTAATTAAACACTATTTATGTGTGCGTTAAAGTACTTTTATGAAATTGTAATAAATAAAATAAAATAAGATAAGATAAAATTTACACTGACCAAACCCATGCTTGGTAGCGTGTTGGGATTTAAAAAATTAAATTACATAAAAATAGTTTTTTTAAAAAATTAAACTATCTGGTTTGGCAAAATCACAAAACCAGATTAATGTTTTTTCCTAAGGAAGAAGGAGGGGGAGGAAGGATAATAGCAAAGGATTAAAAAAAATCTCGTTGTATAAACAACCCGGTTATTTTGGCGGTAATAGTGGGATAAAAAGGTGAATAAAAAATTTAATTTTTTTTTCACATTGCAGCTAAATATTAGAATAGAAGTAAAAGTAATTCTATTGCTCGTATCCTTAAAAGCATCTTCATTATTATAATACACTGTATTTTTTTAAAGATAAGTCAAGTGATCATTGTACATAACATAAATTATTGGACAAATATAGTTAAAAAGCTTTGTCTAAATCTTTCATTTAAAAAACATATTTTTGATGAGTAAAATATATATATATATATATATTTAGCTTTCAAATTTTCATTGCGTGTTAAAGTAAAAGAAAAAGGTAATTTGCTAAAATCAACAGAACTACTGTTTACCACAACTTAAACCCAAAAAAAGGGGAAAAATAAAAAAAATAAAAAGCATCTACGTTGACATTTTTTTAATTATCTCAACTTAATAGTAAATGCTAATCTTACTTCACATCTATTTATCTTATATATATATTTTCCTAAATGCTAAACTGCATAAGCATTCATATTGTGGATAGTGTGTACTTACCAACCCCGTTGTTAACGTAAATGAACTTTTATTAACTGACTCTCTAAATTATTTACAAATTTTAAAAGTAGTTTTTCTTTTCAATTGAAACATATATATATATATATAGCCATTAATACATGGTAGAGGTCTTCTAAGTTAAGTATAAAAGAAAAAGGTAATTTTAGCAAATTACCTTTTTCTTTTACTTTAACACGCAATAAAAATTTGAAAGCTAAATATATATATATGGTAGAAGTCTTCTAAGTTTTTTAGCAAATTGCGTGTATTTTTTCTTTTATCTTGGTTAATATATGTAATACTTTACATATAAAATAATTTCAATGTAAGCAAGTAATATCTGCGATTATCTGTTATATTAAATTAAAAAAATTATGAATTACTTTTAAAAAATATAGCATGTTTTAGTCTTATAAGAGAAACTTAAAAGATGATACCATTTTGACTATATAATCCTTATAGGATCAAGCAATAGAAAATCCAGTCTTTTCTTTTTTAGATAATCTACAAAATGATTGACAAGAATTAGGTAATTAGACTTTGTGACTACTCTCGTTCGGGCACGAACAAGAGGGCCAGACCTGCTTTATTACTTGGAATAAGGGAGTTGGATATGTTATTATAAAACTTTGCATAATTTATTTATTTATTTTTTTTAAAAAAAAAAATTGAATGGACTCTACTTTTATGAGCATATATATATATATATATATATATTGAAGTGATTTGATATGTTTTAGTTTGATTGAGGATGCTTTAAATATGATTTGAACTTGCAAGTTTACTAAGACTCATATAACTTGATGTAGATTGAAAATGTTGGCTAGGCAAATGGTAGCTTATCCTTCTTTTGAAAACATTTTTAGTTCAGATCTTAAGAGAAAATATAATCCGCTCACAGAGATTAGCAAATAATTTCACTTTGAAATATATGCGTATGTCGTTTGAGAAGTTTAAGAAATCTTTATATTGAAAAACTATTTGCATAAAATATATCACTGTAATATGTAATACTAGTGGACGTACACGTGTGTTCACTACAAGAAATTTGTTGTACGTGTGTGTTCACTCGAAGAAGTTTGTTGTTGGCCAATGGATAAAACTCTGCTCGTAATTGTCGACGGAGTGGGAATGAAAATATAATATAGCAACAAATTAGCGATGGTTGCAAAAGAGATATTACCGACAAATCATGTGGGTGAATTTGGCGCACAAATGTGCAAGTGAAGAGTCAATAAATTTGGCGAGGTTGTATATTATTGATGGATTATTGACTGACAATAAAATATCAATGGCAATTGTTTACCAACACATTGCCAACTGAACAAATATAATTATGACTAGAATTTTAGAATGAGCTCAAAAAGTCTAATGGATCATCTTAAGACATTAGAGTTATTATTTAAACTTAACATTCAAATATTGAAACACTTACTAAATATTAGGAGATTCAAATATTCATTTGTTTAAGTTAGCTTTAAGACTAAAATAAATTACCCTTGATATCCTCCAGTGTTTTGGGTCATTAGTCCAAGGATGACGCCTATATAGGGCGGTCATCTAATCTAGACCTTGACTAAAAAGTGATGTCTCATAAGATAACTAATCTAATCTAAATAAGACCTAAGCCCATACAAGGGTTAGGGACACTTATGATGTCTTATTTAAGAACATTGCCCTATTACGTGGTTCTTATCTTTTTAGTTTTATTTATGTGTTCAATTTAAAGCACACCAAGATATAAACAAGATAATGCAAACACATTCAATCATTCTTATGGTCAATTATGTAATTCAATATGTCATTGTATATGTCTGTCATACTATTTAATACCTCATAGTTTAGAATACATCTTTCAAAATAATAATAATAAAAAATAATGATTGCGCAACGACCGCATTATCCAAAATTGGTACTGCGATAGTGCATCACGAATTGTGAAAATGCAGTCTCGCGTGGGAACCACGGTACTAGGTCAGGGTACTGCAGTACTACAGTTGGATTTCAAAAGATTGCAACCCCAATGTGGTATCGCCGTATCGACATGAGATATTGCTGTACTGCAATTAAAAATATGAAATTTGATGCAAGCTGGGACGCAGTGCTGTGATTAAAAATAGTCCCAATACTATGGTACTGGGGCACAATACTGTGGTACTGTGATTGAAGATCAAAAATAGAAGTTGTGGGACGTTGTAACACCTCAGTTCTCGATCCTTCGATTTTTGTCGCATCGGGGTCATGCATGGAGGAGCGCCCCCATTTTAAATTAAAAATGTATACACGTGTCATCCGCTGAGAACAGGGACATTACTTTTCTTACATTTTGAATCATATTAAACATTTTCTGAACATACCAGATCTCATACAAATAATTCATCAGTCTCTTGGACATACCAAGAACATATCCTTTATAGATAATTCATTAAACTCGTGGACTCATCAAGATTTATTTCATGAAATAGAAAATAATCATTCTAATAAATGGGATAACAATTTTAGATATCCAAACTTAACGAAAATCAGAATAGAAATCTCAAGTATCTATCTAACACTTGGCTCAAGTGGCAATACTCCAACCCAAAATAAAGGTTCAACATATAAAACCTTCTAATTGGCCATGTGCCCAATCTAATCTCAGTTCTCAGTTATACTGTAATACCCCAGAATTTTGTCAAAAAAA